>CAUYSK010103451.1:0-19913 GCA_963575035.1 Avahi laniger | reverse complement strand
CCACGGCACCCCAGACCCTCTCTGCACCCGCCACGGCACCCCAGACCCTCTCTGTACCCGCCACAGAACCCAAGAGCAAAAGTCTCACCGCCAGTCACTCCTACAGGGTATGAATATCGCGGATGCCGGCGGCGGCAGTGCACATCTGGGGTGGAGGGGGCGCTGCTGTGGGGATGTGGTGCGGTGGGTGCCCTGGTCTGGGGTGCAGTGGTGGGTGCAGAGAGGGTCTGGGGTGCCGTGGCGGGTGCAGAGGGTCTGGGATGCCGTGGCGGGTGCAGAGGGTCTGGGGTGCCGTGGCAGGTGCAGTGAGGGTCTGGGGTGCTGTGGCGGGTGCAGAGAAAATCTGGGGTGCAGTTGTGGGTGCAGAGGGTCTGGGATGCCGTGGGTGCAGAGGTCTGGGGTGCAGTTGTGGGTACAGAGAGGATCTGGGGTGCAGTTGTGGGTGCAGAGAGGGTCTGGGGTGCCGTGGCGGGTGCAGAGAGGGTCTGGGGTGCCGTGGCTGGTGCAGAGAGGGTCTGGGGTGCCGTGGCGGGTGCAGAGAAAATCTGGGGTGCAGTTGTGGGTGCAGAGGGTCTGGGGTGCCGTGGGTGCAGAGGTCTGGGGTGCAGTTGTGGGTACAGAGAGGGTCTGGGGTGCCGTGGCGGGTGCAGTGAGGGTCTGGGGTGCCGTGGCGGGTGCAGAGAGGGTCTGGGGTGCCGTGGCGGGTGCAGAGAGGGTCTGGGGTGCCGTGGCGGGTGCAGAGAGGGTCTGGGGTGCCGTGGCGGGTGCAGAGAGGGTCTGGGGAGCTGTGGTGGGTGCTGAGCTGGTTCCTCAGGAGAAACAGGTCTGTGGAGCCGGGAGCTGGCCGATGGGCCCAGGGAGGAGGGCAGCGCTAGGGACTCGCAGGGGGCCCCAGGCTGGAGGTGCCTATGGCCGACCTGCCCTGAGGAACCTCCAAAACTCAGGGACACAGGAGGCCCTGAGAGGCTGAGGTGAGGCCAAGCTGCCGGCAGCCCTCATGGGAGCATGACCGCACATCCCTCCCCCGACCCAGAACCCTGAGGCTCGATCCCAGGAGGGAGTGGGCCAGAGGGACCCCATGGGCCACTCGGGGATGTGGGTCTCACAGAGAGTGGGGTCAAGTTCGGTCCTGGGCAGAGGAGGGTTACACAGAAGTCTCCACACCAAGGGTGACAGCCCCACTCAGCCCTCCCTGCCAGTCCCAGAACACAGGATCCGCCGGTGGAGATCAGAGGACGCCGTTCTGCAGAGACCAAAGCTCCCTCAGAGGAGAGACCTATAAATACGCTGACATTTGGGAGTCGCAGCAGAAAGGCAGCTCCACCGCCACCCTGCGGGGAAGCCGCATCAGCGTCAGTGTACCAGTCCCGCCGTCCGTAGACGTTCCCCAGTGTTCCTGCACGTTCCCACGCCGGTCTGCTGTCTGTGGCTGACGATTTCTCCTAAAACTTCAGGCTACTGCTCCACCCTCTCGGACAGCACCAGGGGTCCTCCGCCAGAGCCCCCCACCCACGTCTCAACCACGGTGGGTAGAAACACCCCAGCGCCACCACCGTCATCCAGGTTCAATGTCGTTCCTCCAGTTCCCCGCAGTGGCGAGCTCCAGGCGTGCGCCGCACGTTATCACATTGTTGGCTTAATAACGTGCCCTTTCTTGGTAGCCTTCCCTTCCACGTCCCACGTGCCCACTCCCCTACTGGGGCGTCCTCCACCTCCAAAATAAACTGCCGACGCTCAAGCCCTCATCTCAGGGCCGCCCTCCAGAGGAACCCAAACAGAGACGGTCTGTGAGCTCCCCGTGGTGGGGACACACTCGAGGCTTCCCGCAGCTGACGCTTGGCTCCTAGAGATGAGGGGAAGACGGAGGTAGCTCCCAGATGTTGGGGGAAAGCCCAAAACCACAAACAGGGAAGATCCGACCCAGCACTGTGCTGACCAGTCTCCAGGACGGGGCTGCCCTCTGCTAGTCACACCCCAATCGTCCCCTCCCTACGCTGCACCAGGGTGATCTGTGTGACCGATAGAACAGGGCACACAGTACGACCAATGAGATGTTACTTCCGAGATGAAGTTATACAAGATACCGCAGCCTCCATCTCGGTTCTCTCTCTCTCTCTCCCCCTCGCTCGCTTTGAGGGAAGCCAACTGCCGTGTCAAGCGGCCATATGGAGAGGCTCACACGGCAAGGAACCGACGCCTCCTGCCAACAACCAAGTGGCTGAGCTTGGAAACGGATCCTCTGTCCCGTCAAGCCTCACTGACTCCAGCCCCGGCCACATATGGACAGCGCACTTGCGACAGACCCGAGCCAGAACCGCCCAGCTCGGCCCGGCCGGAGTCCTGGCCCACGGACACAGGGAGGTGGAATCCATTTGCTGTTCTAAGCCACCGTGTTTGGGGTAATTTGTTACATACTAACAGGTAACTAGGATGAGTATGGACTTTGCAAAGAGAAAACTTCCCAGACTCTGTTATTAATATGGTGCCCGCGATGAGAAAAGATGTTGCATCTGTGAAAGAAGAAGAAATAACTGGAGGAGAGTGCCCGCATGTTAAAAATACAACATAAATTGAAGTCAATTGAAGAAACATTAGAAAATAACATTGAGAATGTGCCCAGAAAACAGACCAAAAAGGCAAAGAAATGTACAATTGCTTTTAATTAAAGAGTTAGATGAGGAAGCCAGGAGCTCCAGAGAGAATGGAGAGCACTAAGGGACTAAGATTCTCAAAGAGATAATACCAGAAACTCACCCCAGCTGAAACGCATGAGTCTCCAGGTCTAAGGGCATACGAGTGTGCAGACAATAAAAATAAAGTCACACCTTTGTGGAAGCCCAGAAGGCAAAGGCCGAGAGCTCCCAGAGAAAGGAAATCAGGTCATATGAAAGGATCAAAGTCCGGATGGCATCAGACTTCTCCACAGCACCATGGAAATCAAAATCTAGTGGGAAATTCCTTCAAAATTCTAGGTGAAAATAGCTTTGCCCCCAGGGTGCTATTCTCAGGCAGATCGAGGACAGTCCTTGAGAAGAGGGCAGGCAGCTCGGGATGTTACGTGACAACATGCTCCGAGAGGCCCAGTAGTAAACAGAAAGTAACGCGCCAGACCCGGGGCAGGCACTCGGTCATGGAAGCAAGCTCTGTGCTGGAGCCGAGAGCCACCCCGCCGCTCGGACAGCACCCTGGCTGTGCTGGGCACGTGGCCGAGGGCTGCAGAGCCACCTGTGCGGCCAGGAGAGAGGGCTGGCAAGGTGTGACCGTGTGGGACCCTGTATGCCAAGGTGTGTGAAACCTAAGCCATTAACTCCAAGATAAACAAAAAGTTGTACAAAAAAAAAAGTCACAGTTACGATTGTCATAATAAGAAAAACCTTAATGTAGATTTAACAACGATTGAGGTGTCCAAGTTTAGGTGTGAGCTAAAAACCTGGTCTACCATAAAAGAAAGCTTAAAGGTAAAGTCTAAAGTTGATGAATCAAGAAATTTCTGTTTATATTATAGATAACATTTAGCAATACAGAAGTAACTTCCGGAAGAAACAGCTCATAGTAGCAAGGACCCAGGCAGAAGTGGGGCACGGAAAAGAGATTGCTGGTGTTTGCTATAAGCTTGGAGTACTATGTTTCACTTTGGAAACTGTTTGCATCTCATACATTGATTTTCTAAGATAATTTAGCTTCTTGAAAAAAAAGATGAGGTGTTGGTACCTGCACAGGAGAGGGTCACCAATTCGTACAAGCTGTGTGGCTTCTATAAATGAGTAAAATATCTGAATACGATGATTTTTAAATAAAGACGGCTCTCTTTTTTCCAGCTTCGCATAGAAGCTAATCTAAAGTAGGCAAACAGTTTTGCTAAAAGGAGAAACAAGGGCATAGAAGGAAGGTAAAATTGTGGAATTCTAATGCTTGCAAAGCCCCTCCTGGTTCCTGGCCCCAACCACTCGGGCGCTGCGGGGACTTGTCACTGAGCCCCACACGCGCCGCGCTCACTCGAGAGAGGCAGGTGATGACAGCACAGCAGGGGCCCGAACCCGGTTCCTGGCTCTCCGGCACCTGAACCCCTCAGGACCACGCTCCTCTGTGCACAGGGAAGGCTCTCCCAGGGCAGGCGCCTGGCTTCGGGGCAGGGCGGGGTGGGGAATCGGTTCCAGACATTCCCAAAGAGACGTCAGGAAAGGTTGCGTTGGCTGCAGCGCATCTAAAAGGCTCAGCCCGATTCTTGATCCTTTTGCAAAGAATTTGAAAACATCAAAGATCAAAAAGTCTGTGGTCCACTGTGAGAACGCAAATGAACACGGGCCGAGCACCCCAGGCTCGTGCCCTCGGGTGAGGGAGTGGGTCTGCCCCGTCCCTCGAGCTCTAACTTTAACAAAAAGGCCTGATTTTCAAATAAGAAGAACTGGACTTACACACCTAGCAGAATTTTGCCCTTTGGAACAGCTCTATCGCCTTGGGTTTGGTGTCTGGTGAGGGCCTGCTCCTCAGGCAGCTGTCCCCACACAGTGACCTGCGCGTGGAGGGACCATAAGGCTCGGATCCCACTCGCAAGGGCTCTGCTCCATGGCTTAGTCGCTGCCCGAAATCTCCATCTGCAGATACCCTGCGGGTGAGGATTTCAACATAGAGATTGGCGGGGGACACCGACACTCAGACCACAGCACGTGGATGGGACTGACACCTCGAGGAAGCCGATCATGCAAAAGAAATGGAGGACCTGTGAGTTCACTGTGGACCCCGCTGGCTTCCTCGGGCCCAGGGCGGCCACCTGAGCCTGCTGGGACAGTTCAGAGGGAGAGAAGGGAAGGTCCGGTTCCAGCCCGTGGTCTCGGTGGGATTGACACCACGGGGCGAGACCGGGCCACCTGCCACGCCGGGCTCATCTCAGTCCCAATTACCAGGACAGGCCGGTTTCGCCTCAGCCACGCCCCACCTGCGGGAACCACTCAAACTAGCAGCGGATGGCCCAGGCAGTGCCCCTGTGGGACGACCTCATGGCACTGTGGAGGCGTAATTAGGAACGAGGGGGACAGACATCCTCCCGACTGGGGAGGAAGAAACGGCCGCCTCCTCGCTTGGCTGACAGAGGCCCTCCCCAACACCCCAAGCGTGTCTGGGAGCAAGGGGAAGAACCCCTCAAGTTCCTTTAACCAGTCCTTGGGGGGAAACTTGTGGGGCAAAAAACAGCTTCTGATACTAAGGTTAATCTTGAGAAACAAAATGAAGATTCTAGAACCATCGAGGTGGTCAAGGGCTATCCAAAGCTGAACTCAAAATGGGGTTCTCCGCCAATACTCCTGACCTAGCCAACACCACGGCACCCACACCACACCAGGTGCCTCAGGACTCTCAGCCCTGCCCAGCCCCGTCCACTCCAGTCTCTGGGCACCACTCTGCACCTCTCCTAGGACCCACGGAACAGGCCCCAGAGCCTTCCACAGAGACCAGAGAGGTTGCTCTCGGCTGGGCTGCCCTGTTGCCCCCAACTCCTGCATCCTGGAGTCCCTCCCAGGTGAACGGCCTGCACCACATCCTGGCCTGGGCTGTGCACGCTGAACAGCTTTTCAACCTGGGGTCAGCAAACTCTCTGCAAAGGCAGGATGCTGAATACCTCGGGCATTTCAGGCCAGACCGTCTCCGGGGCAACTACTCCACTCTGCCCTTGTATCTAGGAAGCTGCAGCTGACAATATGGAAACTACTGGGCATGGCTGTGTTCCAGTAAAACTATGTGCAAAAACAGGCAGCGGGCCAGATTCCGCCTATAGGTCGTGGTTTGCCAGCCCCTGTCCTGGTTTCATGCATTCCTTCTGCCCTTTTCCAGTAGGGTCTCCACAAGACAGGGATCTTTCCAGAAGGCAGGTCTAACCAGGTCACTCTCAGTTCAAAGCCCCTCAGTGGGTCCCCATTGCTCTGGAGAAGGAGGAGGAGGACAAGCAGGGGGAGGGGGGGAGGGGAGCCGGGGAGGGGTGAGGAGTGAGGAGCAAATGGAAACCTCCTCTGAGCAGGTCCCGGCAGCCCGTCCTACAAGCCAAGGGGGCGACTGCGATGAGTCTGGAGGCCCCGAGTACCCTGCCCTGCCCCACACACTCAGCGCCTTATCGGCGTCCCCGCGGCAGGGCCCCAGGAGATGCCGTGAAGAGCTGCAGCCACTGAGCACTGGTGTCAGCCTGCCGTGGACAGCAGCGGTCGCTGACCACCAGCCTTGACGGAAAGGACAAGGACACAGCCGCTGTAATGAGTCCCCAGGTGTCGCCACGCAGCGGCCTCCCCGCGTTTGTTAAGAGGCTTGAGCTGCCCTGGCCTCTCGGACACAGACGGCACCTTCCGGACAGAGTCCCTCGGACAGCACGAGCCCAGGCTGGCACCCGTGGGGTAGGGACGGAAAGCGAGAACGTTCTATTCTTCTGTAAAAATGACAGACGAGGCCCCTGAGTTTCAGTGGCCCCAACACACAGCACAGGATGGACGTCACTCACGGATCCTTCCAGTCCCAGAGAACCTGCTGCTCTAACGGGGAGGGGCTCGGCACAGGGAGGGAACAGGAAGACAGAGGGGTGCGGAGTCCCCTGCTCCCCACGGCCTAAATTACACTTGTGTGACGGCCGCTCCTCCACCTCTCTGCCTCCCTCCCTCCCTGTCTCTCTCCTTAGTGGTGACAAGAGAGAGGCCCTGTCAGGAAAGAGGGGCCAGGTCCCCACATGGGTTTCAGCCCAGCCCTGGCCTCGGTGTGAATGCGAGAAGCAGACGGAACTGTCCCGACACCCGGAGGCCCTGGGCCCGGTGGTGCAGGGAGGGAAGAGGGTGGGTCCCAGCCTCCGCCTATCTGTCCCCTCAGCCCTTAGGAGAAATAGGTCACATCTCCCAGCCACCCACCAGAGATGCTGGACTGACATTTTTTACTAAGGTGAAATTCACGTAACGTAAAATGAACTAAAAGAGAACGATTCAGTGGCAGTTAGTGTATTATCCACAATATTCGCAACCACCACCTCTGTCTAGTTCCAGAACATTCTCCTCTCCCCAGAAGGAAGCCCCCACCCATTACCAGTCGCTCCCCATGCCCCGGGCCTGGCTGCCTCTGTCTCCACGCACTGCCCTGCTCCGCACCTTCCGCAGACACGGAGTCACACAGTGCTTGTCCTTCATGCCGTCCTTGCCCTCGGTGTGCTCTCCAGCTGGCACCGCGTCCCAGCCCGTGCAGGGCCGCGCACCTCTCTGCAGTGGGACAGTGCGGCTGACTGTTCCACCGCTCTGTTCCACGGCTTTTACCAAGCACAGAGGTGTGGCAGAGGGAAGCGCAGCCCTTGGTCCTCCACCGCCACCTCCACACCTTCCATTCCGCCCAAAAAGTAGCAGGGAAGGCGGGGAAGGGGCAGGAGGGAGCCTGGGGCCCCGTGTACTGAGAGGGGCCCAGGACGCAGCTGGACGTCGCCGCTGCGGACCCTGAACCGAGCCTAATGACCACAGGTGTCAGCCAGGTAGCAGCCACTTCTGGGCCTGACACGTGTGCATCGCAGCTGCGGCCGCCCCGGCCAGGTGAGAGGCTGGAGAGCCGGCGGCCACTCACACCACCCCGGCCCGAGAACACCTGGGTTTTGCTGAGCAGAAGGAAAGCGGCAGCTCTGGTCCTGGCCCTGTCTCCGCTATGCCAGGCAGAGGGGCTAAGTCCTCAGGACTCAGTCTTCCTTCTCACAAGCACGGTTGTCTTGGGCAAGGAGGGGCTCCTGACCTGGGGAGAATTCAGAGGGTCTGTGAACTTGAAAAGGAAAACATTCCATTCTGTCCCCCGCACACACTTCTCACAGCGAACGAAGACCCCAGCCGCAGCAGCGTGGGCAGCAGCTGCCACCTTGCCACGCACAAAATCACAGCTGTTTCCATATCACGGGCCAATTATTGCAGACGTCCTGAAACATCACTTACCTGATCACTGCTTCAAAATTAGGGTGGTTCTTAGACCTGCTGCTAGACCATGTTATTTAGTGCATTAAAAAAGAAGCAATACAGCAGCCGAAAGGCAGAAACAACATCATGTCTGTCTATGGATGAACGGATAAACAAAACGCAGCACGTGGGAATGCTATTCAGCCGTGAAAAGAAACGGAGCACTAACACGCACTAGAACGCGGGCGAACCTTGGAAACGCCGCGCTGAGCCCCAGCAGCCAGACCCGAAAGCCCACACGGTGCACAATTCCATTTTTATGGAATATTCAGAGCAGGTAACTCCACAGAGAAAGAAAACAGACTGGTGGTTTCCGGGGGCGGGGAGGAGGGGAAATGGGGTGTGACCGCCGATGGGGCAGAGTGTCCTCTTGGGGTGACGGCATGTTTTGAACCAGGCAGAGCCGGCGGTTGCACAACACCGTGACTACACCGAAGGCCACTGATTGTTCACTTTAACATGGTTGCTTTCGTGTTACGTGAATTTCACCCCAATTAAAAAAGAAGTATATATATTACATTATCTCAGTTTTAAAATATTTTCATAATTTTATTTCAATACTAGAACCCTAGAAAATGTCTTTTATGTATTTAAAACCATTATTCTGAGAATGGGCCCGTTGGCCTCACCAGAGGCCCAGGGGTACTTGGTAAAATGTTGGGGTCCCCTGGACTGGACACTGTCCACGGTCCACTCTCCTGTTTCCACCTGGACAGGTGCAGCCCCCATGCCGCTGCCCCCCAGGCCACCCCTGCCCCATGCACAGAGCCAGGGGCTCGGTCTGAGAGGCGCCGCGTCTGCGTACCTGGGTGCAGCGCCGCTTTCCTCGACTGCAGGCCGGGCTTTGCTTCCCGCTTCTCCCGGGACCGAGGGCTGGTTCTGCGGCAGGCACAGCGGGGCACAGCCCAAAGCGCACCCCTCCCCACTGGCTCCGGGCTTTTCATTCCGAGTGGAAACCTCTCTGGCCTCTAGGAATCAGCTCTTAAAAAGACGTCCGGGGAGGGTCAAATCCAGCAGAGAAACAGGTGAGTTTGCAGACAGGTGAGCCGGATCAGGTGCTGATGGAGGAAGGCGGTGCTTTGGGGGCAGCAGGAGAGGGAAGCAAAGGGGAGGCGGGGAGAGGACAGCGGGTGCCAAGACTACCTGGCATGGCGGATTCACAGGTGTGCCCCAGGTCAGGGCAATGCCACGGCCCTCCACACCTGGGCGGCACTTCCTGCTAACCTGGACCGGTGGGGAATGCCCTGGCAGCTCCCTGATCCCACCTCCAACTAAAAGTGCCGCGTCCTCCAGCCTCTGAACGCCAGTCCCTGGCAGGCGCCCTCGCGTCTGTTCCTGCATCTTCGCCCACGTGCCCCTCTGTGGCTGTAACGCCTGGGGAAGTTAAAGGTATCGCGTTCCTACTACGTGCCCAGTAGAGTATTAATACTAGGTGATTTGCAAGCATGATCTCACGCCCCCTTACTGCAAGCTCTCAGAGTAGGCACTACTGACAGACGGAGAAACCACAGCTCAAACGACAAAGCTGTCGCTCATGCAGGGCTGAGACGCAAACCCACGGATCCGTGCTCTCCCCACTGCACTACGCTCCCCCTGAGAACATAACCTCCATCTTTGCAGTGCACTGCGTAGAGTACCTGGCACTGCTGAGCTCCTTCTACAAGCCGGGCAATGTGCTTACTCACAGGCCCCGAGAACAGAGTCAGGATAGGAGCTTACGTTCTAGACAGAGGCCGAAGGGAAGCCCATAGAGAAGTCATTTGACGAGACAATCTCGGATTGCAGTAAGCACG
Organism: Avahi laniger; assembly: GCA_963575035.1. Taxonomy (NCBI): domain Eukaryota; kingdom Metazoa; phylum Chordata; class Mammalia; order Primates; family Indriidae; genus Avahi; species Avahi laniger. Next base: position 10,171 of record CAUYSK010103451.1, on the reverse strand, counting down.
TGTTCATCAGGGTAGTCTAGGCTCTGCTGCAGTAATAAGCAAATGTCAATAGCTCACTGAAAGGTTTATTTCTTGTCCATACCACAGTCCAGTGTGGTTCAGGCAGCTCTTCCTGGCAACTCTCCTCCTGGTGTAGACTCCAGACCCAGGCTCCTCGCATCCCAGAGTGCCTTCCCCTTGCATGGGCAGTCGCCATGGTCCCGGCCCACGACAACAAGTAGTGAACGTGGACATCACATAGAGCTTCTGTGACAATGTTGGAAGCAGTGCAGTGTGGGTCTCTTCTGTCCACAAATCCTGGCCCCAACCTAATTGCAAGGAAGATTAGAAAGTCCTCCTTTAAGTCTTCCTGGAAAAAGAAATAGGATTTGGTGACCGTGGGACATTGTCACTAGGATAACAAATAAACAGGGTGACAGACAGGCAGTTCAGGGGAGGTCGCTCCGTGAGTGACTCGAAGGGTCCAGCCAGGAGAGAACATTCCAAGCCCAAGAACAGCAAGTGCAAAAGACTGGGGCCGGAAAGCACCTGCGCATTCAAGAAACAGAAAGGAGCTGAGTGCAGTGGCTCACGCCTGCAATCCCAGCGCTCTGGGAGGCCAAGTTTGAGACCAGCCTGAGCAAGAGCAAGACCCCCGTCTCTACAAAAAATAGAAAAATTAGCCAGGTGTGGTGATGTGCACCTGTTGTCCCAGCTACTCGGGAGGCTGAGGCAGGAGGATGGCTTGAGCCCAGGAGTTTGAGGTTGCTGTGAGCTAGGCTGACACCACGGCACTCTAGCCCAGGCAACAAAGTGAGACTCTGTCTCAAAAAAAAAAGGAAAGAAACAGAAAGGTTAAAGAGACAGTCCGGGAGAGGGGAAGAGGGGGAAGACGCAAGGTGGGGTGCAGGCCAGGCCAGACAGGCACCCCTGACACACACCAGAGTGACTGGGGATACCATACAACCACCCATGCCGGACCCTCCCCACACCCCAAAGACTGACCCAATTTTTCTGGCCTGGGGCCAAGCTTTATATATGTTATTGCTGTTTTTCAATTTTAAGAAACTAACATATTTGCCCAAAAGCACATAAATCATAAGTGTCTGCTCAGTGGATAGTCACAAAGTGGACAATCCCATCACCACCGGGATCAGGAACAGGATATTACAGATCCCCAGAGGTTCCCTCTTCCCACACCCTCCCCACCGTCACCGCCACCTCTCCGCCCGGAGGTGACCACTGGCAGGAGCCATCTCGCCTGCTCCAGCGCGTCTCCTGAGTGCATCGCCTGGACTCTTGGACTCCACGTTACTTTTGCGAGGCTCGGTGGGGGTGGAAGTGCTGTTGCGTTTTTCCAGCGTGTGGACCCGCCGCCATTCATTTGTCCCTGCTCCCGCTGAAGGCTGCCGAGTGCAGTCGCTCCCCACTTGGAGTGACGGAAATAGTGCTGCTACGATCACTCTCCTACGTATCTGGTGCCCCTTGCGTGCGTTTCCACTGGGAGGTGTCTAGGAGTAGAGGAGCTGGGTCTCGGGACAGGCGGGCGCCCAGCATTAGCAGATCCTGCTAGCCAGTTTTCCAAAGCGGTTGTTCAGTTCACACTCCTACCAGCAATGCACGAAGATTCCAATCTCTCCCTCTCTTTACCAACCCTGAGGATTGGCGACCTGTCCGTTTCAGTCTCCCAGCAGGTACGTGGTGGTAGCTCGGTTGACACTTCCCTGATAACGAATGAAGCATTTTGCAAAGTGCTTGTTCAAGTCTTTTCCCCATTTTCCTATGAGCCCTGTGTGGTCATGTATATTGCAAACATTAGTTTCTTCTCCTACTTCATACCTGCCTTTTCACTCTCCTACTCATGTCTTTTGATAAACAGAAGCTCTTGATCTTAGTATAATGCATTTGGTTAACATTTTTCTTCATGGTTAATGCTCTTGAACCATGAGGACATTGTGGGTATTCTGTGTTATCTTCTGGGAGGCAGAATTGGCTTTTTCCCTTGGTATGGTGTGAGGTAGGGATCCTGCTTTTTCTCAGGTGACTCTCCAGTCGACCTGGCGCCACCTGTTGCAAAGGTCATCCATGCCCCTCCTCCACAGGGCCACCTTTGTCGAATATCAGTCCTACATCATATACCCACATGTGCCGGGTCTATTTCTGGGCTCTCTTAGAGTCTAACTTGCAACCAGGGTTAAAAGCCACAGATCAGAACCTTGAAGTTCATGATGACAAGCCCGAGGTAGTTTGAATGCAAGTGTGTCGAGACCCAACCAAGGGTTTACAGAGGAAAACTGTATTACCTTTCGGGCATGGGAAGAGCAGTGGCAAGACTTGGGGAAAGCGTCTGTGGAGTGGCTGGGAGAGCCGGGGGGCAGCCGGAGAAGCTCGGAGCGACGCACCCTGGTCCACGCCGTCCCTCTTCCCCCCTCTCCAGCCCTCCCCCCCCTCCCCACGCCAAAGTGCAAGGAGGGAGCGACACAGGCAGGAAGGAAACCCTTCTGTCTGGGTCATCAGTTAAGTTTAAGGAAATCAGATCCCTCCTGCGACCACGTTTTATTCCCAGGTGGCCATGGCACTTCCTATAGTTAATGGCTAGGTTTTAATTAAACATTGATTAGCCCCTAATTAGTCTAATGATTAGTCTTGGGGAGGAGACAGGGCTGTCAAACCCTGCGAAGAGGAAGGAGGGTTTCAGGAGAGATTATGGCTGAGGGGAAATGCTGCTTCTCCCCCCTCTAAGCCAAATGTTTTCCATGATTTGGGTCCATTATGAATGATGCTTTCAATGTGAATTTTCCTAATCGGTTTGAGTGTGATGAAGTCCCAGGTGACTGATGCAAGGAAGATTGAATCTGTTTGCCTTTTCATCAGATTTCAGACTCTTAATGCAGCTAAAGAGCCTCTTCCCACTTAGGGAGGAATTAGTTTCTGTCTCCGCAATGAAGTCATCTTGGGCTCAGGCTGTCCCCTCCCAAGTCATTTGCAGGGGGTCACACCTCACCCAGGACCTCTGAGATGTGAGCATAACAGGGTATTTCCCCTCAGAGACGATTTTGCAAACACCTAGTGTCCCATGTCACCTGTTCCTTATTCTGCTCCTCTTTGCCCACACCTCCCAAAATGATGATATAGCTTTAGTTTTATCTGAAAACAGAATACCACTCGTGGGTAACTCGCTCCTGGTAAAGGATGCGTTCGGCCTTCCCGACCCCCAGGAAGGCTGAGTTGCTGCACATAGACACAGTCCACGTTAAACTGCATTTGAAGTTGGCCTCCTAGACGTTCGTTACATGGAGAATCTCGGGTGGGGCTGATGTGATAACATGGGTTAATCGTTCCCAAAGTACCTTTTATAAGTTTGGATTTACACAGAACGACACAAAATTCTCTTGTAGCCCAATCTTTGTATTGAGCTTGGGAGAGAACAGAGACGTGAAACCTGAAGTCCACAAGGGCCTGGGGTCGGGTTGCGACGTCGGCTACCCAGCCAGCCGTGCAGGCTTGCCGACCTACACGGGCCTCAGCACTCAGCCCTGGGGCTGCTCGTGCTACCGGGAACACCCCTGTGAGGGTCAGAGAAGGCCCGGGAAAGGCTCCGAAGTGGTTGGGAGTACTCACACTGCCTTTGGTTTTTTTAAATTGTGGTAAAAGACACACAACATAAAGTGTACCATCCTAACCATTTTTAAGTGTACAGTTCAGAGGCCTTAGACACACACATCGCTCTGCAACCAACACCGTCATCCATCCATAGAACCTTTTCATGTTCCCGATCCCCACTCGGCAACTCCCCATCCTCACCACGGTCCCTGGCAGCCGCCATCTGATCTCTGTCTGTGCCTCTGCTGACCCCAGGGGCCACCTCTGTGTGCGTCACACTGTTTGCCCTCTGAGTCTGAATGATCACTCAGCACGGTGTCCTCGGGGATCCCTCATGCTGTGGCACGTGTCAGAACCCCCTTCCTGTTTCAGGCTGACTAGTATTCTACTTTCCGGGAAGACCGTGTATTGCTAACCATTCGTCCATCCACAGACACTGGCTCGCTCCAGCTCCCGGCTGCCGGGGGACTCGCGCACTCTCGACCTGGCGAGCAGGTTCAGTCGCTCGAGCCTTAGGCGAGCGAAGATCAGGTTAGACAGGGCCCTGAGCCAGCCCCCGCCCCCTCCACCCACCAAATCTCTGCTTTGCTCCCTTTAAATCGGCCAGGAGATTTGTCACAGCTCCCGAGACACCATCAGAATGTTGATGTCCCCTTCATAACTCCCCTCTCTCTCTCCCCCTCTCTCTTGTCATTTTCCAATAGCTTTTGCCAGAAGAGCACACGGGACATATTCCACACAAACTCTGATGGCCTCGCCCGAGATGTGGCCTCTTGCAGGAGGGGCCCGGCGCGGCCTGGCTCACCCAGCCAGGACATGGGCAGGTCCTCGGACCTCTCCTTGCTCAAGTATAAATCGGGCATCGTGCTTCCGGCTCCGACAGGCTTCGGCACATCCTTATTCGAAGACTCTGTGCAGCTTCATGGGCATAAAACGAGGCTCAGCAGCCCCCCAAGGTCCTGCACTGAGCCCACGCGTAAGGCTGCGTGTCCTCCTGGGGCCGACGGTGGCATACGCAAAGTTTCCAGCTTTCAACCCGATTTCAGAAACCGTTGTAAAAGCAAGCTCTCTCCAGGATGAGGGATGGGGGCTGTGGTGGTGCAGGCCTGAGGCTGTGCTGCTGCATTTTCCAAATTCCGTCTCCGGAAACTTCCATTGCTGTAGGCTCAGGGACTTGTAATATGTGTCGGGCCTGTGAAAGGCTCTTCACTGATGGTGTCGTGTTAACCCCCACAATGGGGTCATTGTGCTCACTTAAGTCAGGCAATCTGGGCACAGAGCTGTCAAATGCGTGCAGGGCCACACAGCTGGCCCCAAAGCCCTGTGGCAGAGACAGCAAGCTGGCACCGAGAGATCCAGGCTCTCTGCACTCCCCACCCCGTCCCCACCGCATGCAGGTGGGACCAAGCCCCTGGCTCTGATCAAAGGAATGGGATTGAGAAGATGCGGTGTCACCTCCAGGCTGAAGTGGCACATCCCCGACGGACTGTCTCCATGTTCTCTCCCTCCCGTGGAAGCCTTAGAGGCCCCATCTTGGAGAGGACAGTGTCACCAGTGGGAAGGACACCTGTGTGGGCCAGCCAGCGTGCATGCAGTGTGCAAAGTCCCAGGGTTGGGGGTGCTTGGGGGCTGCTTGTCCCAGCAGTTAGCAGGACTGACCGACACATGGCCCCAGCTGCAGGTGGCCGCAGCCCAGGTTAACCAATCAGGGTGTCAATTTTGGGGGGAGGACCCTGCGTGGGCTATTTTCATGCCTGCTCAGAACAGACGCCACTAACATAGAAAGTGGCCACATGTTCTCGCTGCTGGAGAGGGTCTGTCAGCCTCCCGGGTCGGCACAGCAGGCTCTGCTGAGCACCACGTGAGCCCGGGGCTGGCAGTGCATGAGGAGTGACAGCCTTCGGGCCAGGACACTGGCGGGATGAGGGGATAGAGGGGCCCTGGGGCAAGATGAGGACTCAGGACACTCCACCCAGCCGGAGGCTCAGGAGATACGGCCTAGGTGCGGCGATTCCTCAGCCTGGTCATCAAGGACACCCGCGTGGCCACTGCAGAGAGGGAGGAGGGCTCCCCGGGCAGGCGTGCGGCCTGAGCAACGGTGCAGAGGGGCTGCACAGAGGGCCGGCACTGGGGGCATCGCGGAGTCAGAGCCGGTAGAAAGACGGAAGAGGGAGGCGACAGGGAACGTGCCGGGCAGCGCAGAGGGACCCTGGTCACAAGCAGGGGCCATGGGCAGGTTCCCTCCTGACCACGTCACCTTAGCAGCAGCCTGGAGCAGGGGCTGAGGGCCGCAGCCCAAGACCGGGAGACCGTGAAGAGACGGGCCCTGCGGCCTCGCTGTGCTAGCCGGGTCCAAACGTGGCAGAAAGAGCCCTAAGGGAAAAATAGAGAAAAATCAGGTCAGATTTCAGACTTAGCTTCAAAACATCAACATGGCAGCATCATTGTAAATCGTCACCTGTCACCTGAGACACCGAAATTGAGGGATTTCAAAAGCCATCTTCCTCTCAGAACGAAACCCCAGACAAGGCCAAGGGCAGCTGCCGCAGGATGCAATTGCCAATTACTCCCATTTAGCCAGAGAACAGCAGCGGCCATCCCTGTTGGAGGGGACAGCTATGAAATCACTACAGTCCCCCTCCCGGCAGCCTGCGCAGGAAGGAGCACCTGTATGGAAGGAGTACCTGAGCAGAGAGGAGCAACTGACCAAAAAGAGCACCTGGGCAGGGGAGAGCATCTGGCAGGAGCAACTGAGCAAGGAGGAGCAGCTGAGCAGGGAGAAACACTCTAGGCAGGAACGAGCACCTGAGCAGGAGGATGGGCCTAAGCAGAGAGGAGCACCTGAGTGGGGGGAGCACCTCAATGGGGAGGAGCAGCTGCGGCTCCGGCAGCCCGCAGCTATGCTGTCCAGCACGCGCACGCGCGCAGCCTCAGGACTCGCTCCCTCCGCCTCCTCCCCCGGCCCAGACGCGCTCTTCTGCTGACTTGGCAAACGCCTCGAGACAGATTCTCCCTCCCCCGAGCTGCTTTTCTCCTGCTCTGTCGCTGAGCCAGCTGCTGCCATTTTGAGGGCGTTCCATCATCCCGCCAGCCCCAGGCCCCTGGTCCTCGGTCTGCCCAGGCCCCCGAGCCTCGGGAAGCTCCTCTCCAGACGTGCAAGAGGATGGTACCGCGGCCTACCTGGGGGCAGCTTTCCAGGGGGACAGCTTCTTCCCAGCAGAGGGGACGCCAGGAGGGCCAGCCATCATTCTAGACGGGACCTCTCAGGGGCGAGGGCAGGATCAGGTCTCTGAATCCACGTTCAGATGGGCCCAAGGAGGGCCTGGGGACATCTGGGAGGACACTTTGCCTGGCCAAATGGATGTTTTCCTCGGAGGTCCCTGGGAGGCTGAGGTGGGGCAGGGCCCTCCTCAGCAAGAGCACAAGATGTCCCTTTATGCTTTCCTTTCATCGTCACAGTGAATGCTTGCAACCTGCAGATGCACAAGTGAGTGGACAGGCCCAGGCTCCAGGGAGGAGCTCCTCACCACCAGGAAGGTACGAAACAGCAGCAAATTCCAGGAGCTCAGGAGCAGAGGCTCACCCCTCACTGGAGGCACACAGAAGGCTTCCTGGAGGAGGTGACGTTTGAATGGGATTCTGAAGGATGTGTAGGATTTCAAACAAAGGAAATACCCAGGCACGTGTCCCACACAGAGGTCCTGGGCCAAGGCAGCTCAGAGTAGAGAAATTCAGATGGTGACAAGATGCAAATGGGGCTGTGGAGGTCACATAGGGCTCTGCTGGAAATTCCCTCAGTCATTCAACAAACATGCATTGGCTGCCCTGGACAGAGTTCAAGGCACTGAGGTTGCAAACTGAACCGACCCAATGCAGTGACAGGGCCAGTGTGAGCGGGGTCCAGGGCACCAGGGGACACTGAAGCCAGATTGCACACAGCCCTCCCAGGACAGCCTCTGGGCACTTGGATGAGAGGCAGGTTGGAGTCAAACAGAGCCGTGGGAGGAAGACGATGGCAGCTGCTTGCCCATCTGGTGGGTTCCCAGGAGGGAATTCAAGCCCTGCCCCACCCAAGGCCTGCATGCCCCGAGCAACAGGAGAAACATGGGTCACAGTGGCCAGCGGCCCCTGGAGCCCAGCCCTGGAGGCCGCAGGTGATTTTTCCTGCCCACCTTAAGTCCACTGGGTTCTGGTGACCATGCCGGGACCAAACCTTGCTCATCACTGTCCCGTCTTCGGGTGCTGCCTCTAGCCAGAGGGTGGGTTTTCCTGTTGGCTGGAAGGGCTGCCCACATGCTGGGTCGTGCTGGGTCCCCTAGCCCTCAGCTGGGGCCTGGACCTTCGGCTCTCTGTGGTCACTTGAGGGACTGCTGGAGTATCGATCGCTGTGCAGATTGGGGGAGACCTATGGGGTTAGCTCACCGGGGGAGGCTGCCGTCCTCCAACCCCGAGACAGGCCTGGTGCAAACCCTCCTTGCTGTGGCCTCCCGCCTCGCAGGGGCCCCAGGAAAGTGTGCTCCTCCTGGCTGGCTTGGATTTCAAGAATTAGGAGGCAGAATGCGCTTAGGGATCACAATCTCTTCATCGGGGGGAAAAGGCCACTCAGCTGCAGTCTGAGGTTCAACACGGCCTCACAAGGAAGCAGCCTCCTTCCAGGAGAAGGTGGCAGTAGGTGCCCACCACCAGCAGCCCTCGCTGCACACTGAAAACCCCTGGAGGGTCCTGAGTCACAAATCAGTGGTGACGAGGGTTGAAGCCGGAGCTCTAGCCCAGAGGGCAGGGCCACCGAGGAGTCGTGCAGGGCTGTGTGGCCAGGCATGCGCCGGCCCCAGCCGCTCAGCACCCGGCCTGCCGAGGACCCACGTGCGCCCCAGCCTGGGAGGAACCACTTCAGCCCCCGGAACATGCACACACACACCATCATCCTGCTGCAGCGGCTGAAATTCATTAGCAGCAGGAGCATCAAGGCCCTTTTCCAGAGCTTTCATGCTTTTCTACAAAGTCATCTTCCACTGTGCTTCCGTGTCCCTCCCGGTGCGGAAGAACGGCCTCCCAGCGCCGGCCCTCGGAATGCTAATTCATTCCGGAGTCGGAGCAGTTGCTCCAGGAGGTCCTCCCGGCAGGGAAGGGGGAAGGAAGGTATTTCTCTCTCCGACTCCCCAACTGCAGGCTCCAGCTGCCCCCGCAGGGTTTGTCTGACTGCCTCATCCACCAGGAGGGAGTGCAGTGGGGCGTTCTCGGGGGGCCGGCGGGGGACTGTGGCCCAGCCCACACCCAGCCAGCCTCAGAGCTGTGCTCCCAACGTGCGGCCCCTTGGGAAGGAGGCAGACTCGAATGACCACGTTTCCCGGGTGAGAGCTGCGCCGGCCCCGCCAGGAGCCTGGAAACTGCTCCATGTTGGTGGTGTCTGGAGAGCCATTGCAGAGGACGCTGACAGGCCATGTGCGTCCTCTGTGGGGGGAGGCGCGGCCTGAGTCCCGGAAGAGCACCGGCAGGCAGGGCCTGGGATGCTGGACTCGCGTCAGAGACAGGCCGGAGCCGAGCGCAAGCTCGACCGCCCAGAGGCTCCAATTCCTCCTCCAGCACGTGAGGGAGCCATCCGGCCAGCCTCGCCACTCACCTCGCGCCAGCCGCTGGGCCACAGTGGCCTCCTGGTGGGGGGCACACAGAGCACACAAACGACTAAAGTGATAATGTCACTGCAGGTGCCTGAGAACACTGAAGAGAAAAATAGGGTCACATGATGGCATGAACACCGCACACGCACACTCACGCACACATACAGACACGCATGCCTAGATGCCCACCATATATGCCCACACATACAGTATATGTTTGCACGCACACATGCACACATACGTATACACATGTACATACACAAACATAGATGCACATGTATATATGCACATGCAAACACACACACAGATGTACCCAAACATGTAAGGTACACATCCACATGGATTTATACCCATACATATATGCATATGTACACATATACATGTATACATACACATTGATGGTCACATTCACATACATGTACACAGGCAAACAGATGAACACATACATAAATATACATATACACATACATGTGTGTATACAAACACGGATAAACGCATATGCATTTATCTGTACATACACATAGCTATCGGTATCACATACAATTACACACACATATATACACACACATACGTGCACTTCCATATACATGCGCACACACATGGATGCACACATGCACTAGAGGTGCGGATGCACATATGCACGTATGCACATTTACGTAACACAGCCGTGTGCGCGGTTGTGCACACACATCTACATATCCATGCGTGTGTGTACACACACACAGGAAGGGATTCTTCTACCAGGATTTAACTTCACACTGCAATCGGGGGGCTGGTCAAGCTGCTGTGCGAGGAGCTCCGAGTCCACAGGGCAGCAGTGGGAAGGAGAGGGGTGTCAGTGGGGATGTGGGGGTGTCAGTGGGGATGTGGGGGTGTCAGTGGGGATGTGGGGGTGTCAGTGGGGGGTATGGGGGTGTCAGTGGGGGATGTGGGGGTATCAGTGGGGGATGTGGGGGTGTCAGTGGGGATGT
>CAUYSK010103448.1:0-14654 GCA_963575035.1 Avahi laniger | reverse complement strand
ACAGCAACCTCAAACTCCTGGGCTCAAGCAATCCTCCTGCCTCAGCCTCCCAAGTAGCTGGGACTACAGGCATGCGCCACCATGCCCAGCTAATTTTTTCTATATATTTTTAGTTGTCCAGATAATTTCTATTTTTAGTAGAGACGGGGTCTCGCTCTAGCTCAGGCTGGTCTCAAACTCCTGAGCTCAAATGATCCTCCCGCCTTGGCCTCCCAGAGTGCTAGGATTACAGGCGTGAGCCACTGCGCCCGGCCAAAACTGGTACACCAGCCCATATGTAGCCTTTAAGTATTTGTTAAAATGTTTGCTAATGTTTTCTTACCTGCTTGTATAGTGACCACCTCTGTCTCTTGAGTTCTTTCTAAAATGAATAGTTTGGATGTCCCATTCCTCTTTGGAGAGTGTATTGCTCTCTGGGATTCAGTGTACTTGTTTATCTTGCAATCTCAGTTCTTTGATACGCTCAAGAAATGCTGTGATTTTGTAGATTAACCAGCCTTTTCTCTCTGTTAAGCTGGGAATGACAGTCTCTTCAGGCTTTCTACATCTTCTTCAGAAGCAAAACACTGACTACTTCTACTAAAGTTGATTTTCTGTTTTTTCTTAACTCAGTATTATTTTCATCACTGCACCTATTAAAATTTGTAATTATTTTTACTTTGTCTCCTCTGTTAGACTTTAATCCCATAAAAACATATACTGTATCTCTTCACCATTACAATCCCTAATACCTAGCACCATAATGGACACATAGTCCTCAAAATGGAATGGAATGATACATGACAGGTATTTTTGAAAACAGAAAACATTAACCCAACATACAGGAAATACTGGCTAATTAAAACATCCACAGAAGCACTGAGGAACAGAGGGAGATGAGGGACAAGACCCAAAGTTAAAATGGGAAATTATATTCTGAACTACCTGTTAGGTTTTCATTTATAATCTGCCTGGAGAATCTGTCTAACATTAGGTTTATTCCAGGTGGGAACCCGAAAAGTATGTATAGGACAAAATGTGGTTAATGCAAAACTTAGGCTTATATAACAATAGCCGCAGGAGTCTGGGGAGTCCCCTGGACTTTGTAGATCTAACAGCCACCCAGCCAGCATTCCTTCCCCCTCCCTCCCTGATGGAGACCAAGGCTGTCCCTCCCTAGCTCTCCTGGTAAGGACAATGCCAGAGCGGAAAGATGGATGCGACTGGGGCAAAGGGGTCGTAGGGGTTGGTTGTTTGAGAAGAATTTGCTGCAAACAGCTGCTCTGCCCACCGTCCTCTGCCATAAGCGAACTGCATATACCAGGAAGCAATTCTTCACCTGGCAGTTTGGCCCAGAAACAAAGAACTGAACAGGGCAGGTGGGAGGGGGTAATCCATCCCCGTTTGTAAAAACCCTCACTAAACCCCCTTCAAGCTGACTCTCTTTTCGGACTCAGCGCACTCGCACCCGGGTGAATACACCAGCCGTGTTGCTCCCACACAGCCTGTGTGTGAAATGCGTCCTTTGGGTCATTTACCCTTTCATCTACAATGTTGATCAAGTTCAAAACACACAGCACAAACAAGAAAGGAATACCCCAAACCATTCTTCTTCAGTTAAGCTCTAAGAAAAACTGAAATAAATATAGAAAACATAGATCAGTAATTGCTTATTGTTTATTCTCCTTTTACAAAAAGACACTTCCAAATAAATATAAAATGGCATGTATCATATTTAGCAATGGGCAAATACACATTTTCTTGATATTCTCCACAGAAATAAACTAATAAAATTTTCAGAAGCACATTCATCCTACCCCCTCCCACCCTCTAAAAGGAAAAAAAAAAGGTCAATTCTTTTAACTTCCTATAATTTTTAACAACAGATTCTCAAACTAATCTAGGACTACTCAGGGACCGAGACATCTGAATCAACAAGTTAAAAAAAAGTGTGTGTACACGCACATATTCGTGCATGGGCGCAGACACACCTAGTATGTTGCCCAGAAACTCCAGCTCATGAATATTCTTACAAAGTTTTCATTTCTTAGAATTTACGTGAATAGTCTGTTCTGTTCAAGTCTGCATGGCAAATAAAACAGAAAGCTAAGTACAACACGTGTGTGTATATACATATATATATACTTTTCTGTACTAAGAGAAAGCATTAAATACAGGTATTTTTAATATACAGTGAACATACCATGTTTTTTTAAAGCTAACTAAATCCTGGTTTCCTATACCTTAGAGGTGATACAGAAGGCAGACAAATACCAAGACTATTTGTGACCAAATTTAGCTAATAAAACATACCCTGCCTATTGGCTCACAACAATATACCACAATTTGAACAATGATGAATACCCAAGTGTTATTTTTTTCACTAAAATTTATCTTCAGGCTAATATCTGAAGAGCTTTGCTAATATTTTCAATTAAGTATTCTTATTTAATGATTTATCTATCAAGCGGAAATATGTACAACAGTTATTTCAAGTCAGAACAAAAGGAGTGAGTTTTTTCTGCCTGCTCATCAAAAAATTATTTTAAAAAATCCATTTCAAATAATTCCTATCCAGGCGTGGTGGCTCATGCCTGTAATCCTAGCACTCTGGGAGGCTGAGGTGGGAAGATCATTTGAGGTCAGGAGTTTGAAACCAGCCTGAGCAAGAGTGAGGCCCGATCTCTACTAAAAATAGAAAAAATTAGCCAGGCGTACTGCACACCTGTAGTCCCAGCTACTCGGGAGGCTGAGGCAGGTAGATCACTTGAGCCCAGGAGTTTGAGGCTGCTGTGAGTTAGGCTGATGCCACGGCACTCTAGCCTGGGCAACAGAGCAAGACTCTGTCTCAAAACAAAACAAAACAAAAAAACCAAATAATTCCTTATTTGGTGCTTTATAATAACTTCTCACTTTATGAAGACCATTTGGAAATAATAAAATATGTTTAAAGGGTGATCATCAAAATAACTAAATGGATTTGAAATTTACTTTTATGTACTTTCTGTACTACCTAGATCCTGTGGTAATTAATTACATTTTACTGGATCCTCTATAATGTGACAAACATGAATCTTAAAATAGAAAAAAAGGCTTTTATATTTTAAACTATGCCCCCTCTTCCTCCACACCTATCCCCAAATATTTTAAGAAGAAAATTAATCTTGTTGCTTTAGGGGTTAATGTAATATTTGCAAAAAACGATTGTTAATAAACCCTTCAAACTTTTTAGGACCAGTATCAAATTTAAGGATTTATTCACTCTGAGGTTGCACAAAAGATGGAAGTTTAAAATATCAGTACAAATAGAACTACGTATAAGAAAAAGCACCTAAAGATGGAGGAAAGATCGCTCTGACATCCTGTCAGTGGTAAACCACGTTTATATATTTCCATGTACGTAATAGCTTAAGTTCTCCAAAAAACTAGGCTTTTTTGGTCTGGTTCTACGTCTAAAACTATCTTTAAATTTCAAAGCCAATTTAAAATTAGGAGGAAAATATATTATAAAATTTTGTGGGTGAAGATCATTAAACTATGAGATTAATTTCCTGGATGGCAAGTTACAACTCCTATGAAAGTCAAAGGCATTGGGATTCGGTGATTTAAATTAATCCCCTCATGTTAAAAGACAGCGCTTCATGATGGATGCGGATTATGCTCACTACTCACGACACACACATACATTACTACTGCCGAGATCCCACTGTCGTAATTTAGAAATCCAAATTTAACTCCAGAAAATAAAGACTCTGGAATATGAATTTGAAGACAGATAGTACAAATAGCAGTAAGTGGAACCTGCCTGTGACAATCCTTTATTATTGTTTTTTCCTTTAAGGCTACAGAAAATCTGCACGTAAACAAGGCAATTAATTCTCACAAAAATACCCCCCTACAAATAGCCAAGGTGTCCAGTCAGTTCCACAGTAAGTATATGTTGTATCACATTCTATTTTGCAGGTGTACTTTCTTGTGAGTTTTCTGGATTGGGATTAATTTTTTCTGGAAATATTAGCTTCTCACAAACCGCTTCCTTTATTGGTAAATACTGGGATATTTCATTAGGTTCCGTGAACAGAGAAGGTGGAACATGCTAGAAAATACATAAATCATATTAGCATATACTCAGTCATCATATTGACATTTCTTAAAAATGTTTTGGTTCAAGCATACCAATTTCAAAATCAGGTGCAGTATATGTATATAAGGAGCACCATTAATTGCTCCTAAAAATAACAGGTATTTCCTGTTATTGAATCATTCAAACTTTGCTACTAAATGATTTTTATTAAAGATCACAGGACTATATAATTTACAATGCTCCCATAAATGTCCTAATAATTTAATACATCTTAATTCAATCCCCTGTCCCTGCTGGTTTTGTAACCTGAAAACACCAGTCTTCAGTTAGAGCTCAGTATGCAGTCTACAATAGAATCTAAGCAACTTTTCTAACCCAAGTATACTCTATACTCAGACAGAAATAAGAACTAAGGGTGAAAAAAAAAAATCAAGTTTGTAGGAAGGTATTACTTTTTAAGCAACCCATTACAGAATCTTTAATTCTATGGAAGCCCTTCACAAGTCCCAAGGGAGCAAAAAATAAAGGAGAATTATACCAAAACAAATAAGTCATGGAACAGAATCAATACATTTTAGGAAGAAAAAAAGAGACTGCGTAGAAAGAAATTATAGGGTGGCAGGTGATAAGTGGAAAGAATATCCAATTGGTGCCAGCTGTGGCTCCACTAACAACCAGCTATGTGACTATGGGTAAGTTACAGCTCTGGGTCTGAATTTTTTAAGAATAAAATGTGCAAATTAGACTGGGTGATGGCTGAGACACCTAACAACTCTAAATGTTCTTGTATTTGACGTAAGCTCAGAAAAGTTATGCTCCAGTAGAATTTACACTATAGAGTCCATTAGGTGAATGAATGGGATTACGGATATAAATTAGGTGGATGGGGCTGAAGGATAACTTAACATGAAAAATTAAAATTCAACTTCTAAAAACTGAAATTTAAATACTTACCATTAAGTTAGCAACTTTGCTCTCTCGTGATGTATATTCTCGTAACATGTAGGTCTTATCAGCCTATGTTTACAAACAAAAAAGTTGCCATAAATTTATTTATACTGATTTATAAAATCCTTTCTATTAAACAAATTGTCTACATTTTAGAACAGGTTGTAAAAGTAGCATGAAGTGTGATAAGAACACCTCGTTCTACATTGAGATACCTCCTATTTAACTCTCACCAAGAACTCTGAATTAGTATTTCCAATCTCTATAAATTACAGTAATACTATATACAAATATGTAAACAGATTTATTTTTGTTTTCTTTTTCTACTTTTTCTTTTTTTTTTTTTTAATTTAAAATTTAAGCCAGTCAAATTTAGTAGTGGGGCATTCAATACCAACTTTAGTGACACTAATGTTAATAAGTTCCGATAACCCACTACCATCAGACCAGCCTGTAAACAGATTTAATAATTACCATGTGAGAGAAACACAAGCAAAGGTTTTACTTTGAAAGAATATGTATATAAAAAGAGATGTGCATGAGATTTTAATATTACTTCAAGTTTAGGCCGGGCAAGGTGGCTCATGCCTGTAATCCCAGCACTTTGGGAGGCTGAGGCAGGAGGATCACTTGAAGCCTGGAGTTCAAGACCAGCCTGCACAACATAGCGAAACCTCCATCTCTACAAAAAATAGAAAAATTAGCCAGGAATGGTGGCATGCACCGGTTGTCCCAGCTACTCAGAGGCTGAGGCAAGAGGGCTGCTGGAGCCCAGGAATTTGAGTTTGCAGTGAACTCTGATGACACCACTGCATGCTAGTAGCCCAAGCAACACAGAGATCTTGTCTCAAAACAAAACCCCAATAAACAAAAAACCACTTCAAGCTTGGAACTATATCTTTTCCTTGAACTATATTATCATTTACCTACATAACCGTGGCTACTTTTATGCTCCAAAACCTACTTAAAAAATTTTTATTCTCTCCTAATTTCTACAAAACTCTTGCCAAATTACTTACTTAAAATCGCCTTTTTTAATACTTCAATTTTTCCCATTTAAGTTTTTCTTTTTTTTTTTTTTGAGACAGAATCTTGTTATGTCACCCAGGCTAGAATACTATGGTGTCAGCCTAGCTCACAGCAACCTCAAACTCCTGGGCTCAAGCCATGCTCCTGTCTGCCTCAGCCTCCAGAGTAACTGGGACTACAGGCATGCACCACCATGCCCGGCTAATTTTTTCTTTTGTTTTCTTTTTTTTTTGTCTTTTTTTAGTAGAAATGGGGTCTTGCTCTTGCTCTTGCTCAGGCTGGTCTCGAACTCCTGATCTCAAGAGATCCTCCCACCTCAGCCTCCCACAGTGGTAGAATTACAGGCGTGAGCCACCGTGCCTGGCCCCCATTTAAGATTTTTAAAGTTAGATTTTAGAACAGCAATTTATTACAATTTGCTTCTTGGTGAAACATTTTTCAATAAAAGAAAAACCACAAAATTATACTCCCTTAAGGTTTCCATCTTTTATATAAATAAAAATAGACTGGCCAGGTGCTGTGGCTCACGCCTGTAATCCTAGCACTCTGGGAGGCTGAGGCAGGAGGATCATTTGAGTTCAGGAGTTCAAGACCAGCCTGAATAAAAGCGAGACCCTATCTCTACTAAAAATAGAAAAAATTAGCTGGGCGTGGTGGTGAGCGCCTACAGTCCTAGCTATTAGGGAGGCTGAGGCAGGAGGATCCAGGAGTGTGAGGCTGCTGTGAGCTGGGCTGACGCCATGGCTCTCTAGCCTGGGCAACAGAGCAAGACTCTGTCTCAGGGGAAAAAAAACAAAAACAGATTAATGCTTACTGTAAAAAAATCAAATAATATAAAATTATAAGGAAGAGAGTATAAATCATCAGCAATCAAACAGCTCTTATGGGTAACACTATCTTTAATATTTAGAAATCTCTACACAGAATCTTATATGAATAGATTCATATTCACTTTTTAAAATTCAACACTGAGATGAAAATCTTTTCAAATTAGTCAAATATAATTATCTGCCATTAATTTTAATGATTGTATATTTTTCTACTACCTAGGTATAAAGTAAAGGATGCAATCAAAGCCCATTTCATGGGCATTAAGCTCTTTCCTTCCTTCCTTTTTGCTATTATAAACAGCATTGCTGTGCATATTCATGTGCACACAACACTGGGCAATTGCCTGGTTAACATTTGTAGACTATTGTATAGAAGAATCTTTTTAGGATATAGTCCTAAAACTCAATATTGTTTAATTAAAACATAGTATTTTTAAAATTTATATTTCACTGTTTCTGGGAGACAAAAATATAACCTACTTTTAGTAGTTTGTCACCACTTTTAAAAGAAAATGGTCTGTCATAGTCATCATGTTATTTCAAGGGAAAAATACCCTCTCTAAGTGAAGAATTTGGGGAAACACCAATCCAATCCCATCCTACTGGGTTCAAATACCAGTTCTGCCACCTGATATAACTTGGGCCAGTTACTGAATCCTTTGCCTTGGTTTTCTCAACTATAAAACAGCGATAATAACAACATAGATTTCATGGGGTTGTCATGAGAGTTAACCATTATTATGACTATTGTAACTAATACTGGTGGTCTCTTCTCTAATTCCTCATCCTATAGGATCACAAATCTGAAGTTAAAAATTCAGAAAGGCCTGGCTGCTATAAAGATATTAGAGGAATTTTTATGACTCAATTTAAGCCCCCCTTTTTAAACACTTTTTTTTAAACCCTGCATCTTAACAGTTCCTTCAGACAGAACACAGAGCTTTAAAACTTCAGAACCATCAAAGTAATTAGGTAATAAAAATTTCAGGAGGCCATGTGATTGGTATTCCTAACATCAGGACATATATAAACAACATACACCATACTATAAACAAAGGTGAGTTAAAGGACAGTTTTCTTAAATACAGATTAAGTATATACAAAATTCTTAAAAAAGCGTCAGACCTCTCCCTGACTAAGGAGTGTCTTTTAGAAAACATTTCAGCTACCAGAACTTTTGGAAAAGGAGATGTAATGTTTTGATAATAGCATGCAATTAACAGTCAATCTGAAACACCCAAACTTAAAGGTTAGAAGAATTGTCATATAAGCACTATTTAATTTCAAATTCTCAGATTATCAAAGAAACAACATCAATAGGCCCAACATCACTTAGTATATTCATTAAATGAGAAAAGGTACCTCATGGTAAAGTCTTGTGTCATTCATTCTGATAAGTACCCCATCAATTCTCAAGAAAAACCGCAATAGCAGGAAAAAACTAGAAGGCATTACTCTCTGAAAAAAAAAGTACAGTAATATTTTAATGAAAATCAAATATTTTATTACTTTGCTAAAAGAAAAATTTATTTTTCGGCTGGGCGCTGTGGTGCACGCCTGTAATCCTAGCACTCTGGGAGGCCGAGGCAAGAGGATTGCTTGACGTCAGGAGTTCAAGACCAGCCTGAGCAAGAGCAAGACCCCATCTCTACTAAAAACAGAAAAAAGAGCCAAGCGTGGTGGCTTGTGCCTGTAGTCCCAGCTACTCGGGAGGCTAAGGTAGGAGAATCTCTTGAGCCCAGGAGTTTGAGGTTGTTGTGAGCTAGGCTGATGCCACGGCACTCTACTCCGTGCAACGGAGTGATACCCTGCCCCCTCCTCCAAAAAAAGGAAAAGAAAAATTTATTTTTTAAAAAAGCATTGGAAGAGGGCTGAATTCACAGTATGTAAAAATCTTTGAACTAGAGGTTCTTTGTCCTAGCTCCAGCTAGCCTCAAAACCTTGTGTAAATTATTTAACATGGTGGTTTTAGTTTCCTACAATGGAATAATATTTTTTCTACGTTAAAAGATATTGAGGTTTAAAAGACTTAAAACATATCTAAGTAATATGAAAATTGTAATGTTCATTTTAAAAAATGGTAGTACTGATAGTAAATGTCAACACCAATAAAAGGAAAATGAAAGAACAACCTAGTTCTTTGTCACTACTCACGTTTACTCACTTTACATTAAATAAAGGCAAAAGACCCTAAACAGAATGCTCTAATTTGGTGCAACCAATTAGGCACTATTTCATATTGCCAAAGAATGCTTAAGCAGAACATTGTAAGATGTTCTTAACATCGTTCATGTGTGGCATTTCTACAAAACCCTGTGCTTTCCGAGTATAACTGCTGAAGAAAGCCAGACTCAGCGGTGACAATAACAAGGTAGGTCCTGGTGACAGAGAGGGAGGGGTTGATGGGGTATGAAATATTTAGATCTTTAAAATAAATATGCTTGACCATTTACTAAACAAATATTTACTGTCTAAGTGCCAAGTTCTTACTATAGGAGGTCTTGGATTTATATAAATGAAAAGATAGAATCCCAATGCTCAGAAAGCTCATCAACCAGGGAAACAGTCAAACAAATGTGGTAGCTGCATAATAGAGGCATGCACAAGGTTCAATAAGCACTCGGAGAGAGAAGACAATTCTATAGGACTACATTTCTAACAAAAGCTACATCTGCACAGGTATTGCAAAATTCTTTGTACCACAGATGAAGGATAAGTTCCTGCCCAGTATACTTAGAATCTATGTAAAACAAAGTAGTAGAAAGTGGACAACATTCATTCCTGACTCTACTTGGAATGGTACTAAACCATTAGCTGTAACAGCCTTTACAGAACACCACAGCACTACCAGTATTTGGTAAATAGGAAATTTGTTTTCTTTGAAAGCTAAAAACTAATATATTAGCATGAATATAGATTTTTCTCTAGGTCTCTATTATTAGAATAGTCACAAGCCATAAGCCCTAGCAAGGACAGAAGATCTTAGGGACACAAAATTCTAACCTAAAAACAACCACTGTTGAGAGAAGCTAATTTAGAAATACAAAAGAAAAATTAATTTCTGAAACAAATCTTTTAATTAGATATAGGTAATGCCACTTATATAAAGTTTCCAAACTCATAATAAACTCAATGAAGCAAATCTAAAATATCCCAAATCTCACTGTGCACATAGCTCTTTTTCTCTGGGGAACTGTACTATAAGGAAATTATGATTTTTTTTTTTTAAATAAAAACTTGACTAGGTATAGAATTAAAAACAAGGTGGAAAGAGCACTGCAAAACTTTGAACCTAAAAAGCTCTATCCAAAAACAGCAGGAATCTAAAATAAATTACTTTTTTATACAGGCAGGTTCTATTAGTTCAACAGTATTTCTTTTCAGTGTTTTATGATTATCATGAAAACCAAGAAATACACATTGATAAGCAACTAGTCTTGCAATTCAAACACAATTTTTTTTTTTTTTATACAGAGTCTCACTGTGTTGCCTGGGCTAGAGTGCAGTGGCGTCATCCTAGCTCACAGCAACCTCAAACTCCAGGGCTCAAGCGATCCTACTGCCTCAGCCTCCCGAGTAGCTGGGATTACAGGCATGCGCCACCATGCCCCGCTAATTTTTTCTATATATTTTTAGCTGTCCGATTAATTTCTTTCTATTTTTGGTAGAGACGGGGTCTCACTCTTGCTCCGGCTGGTCTCGAACTCCTGAGCTCAAACAATCCGCCCGCCTCGGCCTCCCAGAGTGCTAGGATTACAGGCATGAGCCACCGCACCCGGCCGAGACTTACTATTTAATGTGGTATACACATACCACCTTTATGCCCATATACTCTCGAGCAACTCCTTCATCCACCAAAACCTATGTGCTCCCCACATATCTATCCACTTATATACATCATAGATATATCCACACACTTGGATGCAAATGCACACTCAGACATGCAAGCTCATAATGAACATTCAACACAGTGAATTCAGCAGGTGGGCAGACAAGCGGCAAGCAACATGACTGGATGAGTTGGAGAGTGGATACATCTAAATAAAAAAAGTTAATTCAGAGAGAGTTACAAGTGAGTAAGGGAGTAAGGGGCTACAAAAACAGTTATCTAATGCTAGAATGATTTATGTCAGATGGTACAAAGAAAATTTTGTAAATAATTAGGTTCATGATCTTAGATACACTAATCTTTTTGTGCCTCGTCTATAGAACATGGAGAACTGGATAAAATGATTCTGTAAAAATTCATTACAATTCCGAAGTCCTATGATTCTACAGAAAAAGTTCACTTTTGTAAGTAAAGTTTATTTAACTAAGCTAGTTTAAAGTAAACTAAAATCTTAACAGTATATGAAGATTTTGTGAATTTTATAATGGACATTCAGTAAGATGAACTCTAGACTCAAGTGAAATTGCACATGACATCATGTTAAGACTCAGTGTGATTCAAAGTGAACCTTATATTTCTGCCCAATGTTAAGAATGGAAGAAAAAAAAAAGAATGGAACAAAGATGTTAATTTTAAACAAAAGTCATAAGACTCACAATTTTCACACTCAGGCTTGAAACTCCATGATCATGAAGTTCATCCTCAAATAGAAGAACTTCTTCAAAAAACTTAATCTGTTCTCTGGCTTTCAATTTCTCTGTGTCTATATGATCTGTTGTAGGTATAACCTGAAAGAAAAAATTTAAGAAGGAGAACATAAAAATATTTTAAGGAGCTACAGAAACACAGGGAAGTAGTTTTTCCTGTCAGTCTTTTCTGCATAGGCAAGGCACACAGTTCTAAATTTAGGTATTGTTAGTAGACATCAAAGGTCAGAATATACCTCGACTATGAAAAACTAAAGACAATACAGATGCCTGTTATTATGCTTTCACAAAAATATAGAGTAAAAATTCATCATTTTTCAAAGAAGCCAGATTAAAATCAAGTGTTCTGTTGTGACTATGAGAAAATTAATCCACTAAAAATCAGTGTGATGAGTTACTACAACAGAAGGTCAGAGCAGTTCTGTGTTGTGAAAATCCATTTTAAGACATTCATGTGGGACTTGTAAAATATTTTCCCATTTTTGAATATTGCATATTTTATCAACCAAACTCCCCAAGACCTACAAACAAAAAAAAGTGCTTTAGGCCAGCGCGGTGGCTCACGCCTATAATCCTAGCGCTCTGGGAGGCCGAGGAGGGCGGATCGTTTGAGCTCAGGAGTTCGAGATCAGCCTGAGCAAGAGCGAGACCCCGTCTCTACTAAAAAAAAAAAAAAAATAGAAAGAAATTATCTGGACAACTAAAAATATATAGAAAAAATTAGCCGGGCATGGTGGCACATGCCTGTAGTCCCAGCTATTCGGGAGGCTGAAGCAGAAGGATCACTTGAGCCCAGGAGTTTGAGGTTGCTGTGAGCTAGGCTAACACCACGGCACTCACTCTAGCCAGGGCAACAGAGTGAGACTCTGTCTCAAAAAAAAAAAAAAAAAAAAGTGCTTTAGATAATAAGGTAAACAAGAACTTTCAGAGAAATTCTGAGGAAACTCCTGGCACTGAGAAAGCCTTTGAACGAAGCTGGCGATTTCTTCAATGTATTATTTTGTAGCTCACAGAAACACACATACATAATCTAACGAAAGTATCAAAAATCCCAAGGCAGACCATATCAGTAGCTCACAGATACATACACCATATATATGCCATTTTCTACTACATCCAATTTTACTACAAAATGTTCAGCTGTTCTATTCTTTGACAAGGTTTATCATAAACAAATACAACAGTGCTTGTCAAAACAAAGATATTCAGGAAATGGTAGCTACTATTTTGCTTTACTTAACAGTTATGATTAGGTCATTTATTTGACTTATGGACAGAATGAAGAGATGGAGAGTAATTTTAGATAATTGGACAAAAATCAGAAGAAAATGATAAAGGTTGTTGAAGAGACTACAGAGATTTGGGGGAGAAATCTAAGGGAGTACTAAGTGATAATAGGGGGAAAAAGTTGCAATGAAAACAAAGTGGCACAGTTCATATAAGATTCCCAAGACGTGAAAATATGTCCATAGTTTTTCCATGTTACCTACAGATAATACTTTAGGCAGTTTTATTCTAAAATGCATCTAGAGCAGACAAATAGCCACTTCTGAAGCTGAAAATTGGGAGGGGAAGGCAGTTAGAGAGTTGGGGCAGGGCATATAACCAACCCCATGCATCACACGTAGGTTTATGATCTATTTAAAATAAAAGTTGGTCTGCCAACCACGATTGCCTAAGGTTATAAAACTTAAGTTAGTGGTTAAATACATATACTTGTAAATTTCCTCTCTTTTATATAGTTTTAGTTCTAATAAACTAATTTTATTACATTTTTAAGATTCTCCTTATTGAGTCTCTGTTGCAGCTACTCAGCTTTGCTGTTGTAGCCTGAACCACCCCTACATAATATATAAATGAATGAACATGGCTATGTTTCAATAAAACTTTATTTATGGACATTGAAATTTGAATTTCATATAATTTTTGTGTGTTATGGAATATTTTTCTTTTGATTTTTTTCCTCCAGTCATTTAAAAAATACAAAAATCATTCTTAGCTTGCAGGCTATACAAAAATAGGCAGCAGAGCAGATTAGACCCACAGGTCTTAGTCTGCTAACCTTGGTCTAGGAACAGAGTTTGAACTGCAGTAGGTCTGTAGATAAGAAGCTCTGAAACCAGTATAGCTCTTCAGGGTGTCATCCCAAAATTGGGAGCGGGCAGGGAATTCTCCAAGATCCCTGCCCTTGGTAAGCACTGAGGAATGATGGCATTAGAAGCTAGCAGAGCCCAGCCTCTTCTCTGGATTTGCCAATGCTGAGGCCTCAGAGCAAAAGTCGGCCAAGTACAGACTCACTTTTCTAGACTCCAGTCTTCTTCTAGATCTCTGCCCAGTAACTCCTTACTGTGTTGGCCATTTGATGCTTTTAAGAAATTTTTGGGCTGGGTGTGGTGGCTCATGCCTGTAATCCTAGCACTGTGGGAGGCCAGGACGAGAGGATCACTTGAGGTCAGGAGATTGAGACCAGCCTAAGCAAGAGTGAGACCCTGTCTCTACTAAAAAATAGAAAGAAATTAACTGAGCAACTAAAAATAGAAAAAATTAGCTGCGTGGAGTGGTGCACACTTGTAGTCCCAGCTACTCAGGAGGCTGAGGGAGGAGGATCACTTGAGCCCAGGAGTTTGAGGTTGCTGTGAGCTAGGCTGACGCCACGGCACTCACTCTAGCCAGGCAACAGAGCAAGACTCTGTCTCAAAAAAAAAAAAGAAGTTTTTGTTTTTTCAGCCAGGTTCTTAAATTGTCTTTGGCAAAAGGGTTTGTCTAGATTATTTATTCTGCCAATACTGGAAGCCAAAAGTGTTCCATATGTTTTAAGTTTAGCTGTTTTTTGTTTTTTTCCAGGTGCCTGAGTTCAGGGAGGAGATAAATAGAGTTGAGGAAGAGAGAAGGCTGAGAAATATAAAGTTTTAAAAGTATTTGTCATTGCCAGTGAAAGAAGATAGCATAAAGTTAAATATGACGAATATCTCTAACTCATGTTTTATCTAATTAATTTTTGTCTTTCTCTTTCAAACATTTTATAACAACAAGTATATAAATGGCAAGACTGATGGATTCATTTTAACCAATTATTACTGAAGGCATATATGAAACATTTATAAAGTAACAATTTTCCAATGAGAAAATTCACATAATAATTTTTTTGGAAGTCAGGAGCGTCTATAAGGAGACTTTTCTTTTTTGGA
>CAUYSK010103446.1:0-12113 GCA_963575035.1 Avahi laniger | reverse complement strand
ATTGCAAAGATGTGGAAACAACCCAAGTGTCCATCAATACATGAGTGGATTAATAAAATGTGGCATATGTATACCATGGAGTACTAGTCAGCTTTAAGAAACAATGGTGATATAGCACCTCTTGTATACTCCTGGATAGAGTTGGAACGCATTCTACTAAGTGAAGTATCCCAAGAATGGAAAAACAAGCACCACATGCACTCACCATCAAATTGGTATTAACTGATCAACACACAAGTGTACATATAAGAATAACATCTATTGGATGTCGGGTGGGGGGGAGGGGGAGGAGGGGACGGGTATTTGCACACACAAAGAGTGCAATGCGCATCATCCAAGGGATGGACACACTTGAAATTTGGACTTGGGGGAGAGGGGGGAGGCAAGGGCAATATAGATAACCTAAACATCTGTACCCCCATAATATGCTGAAATAAAAAAAAAGAGAGAGAGAGAGAGAAAACAACTTAGCAACTGCCCCTACTGGAAAGGCAAGATAAGTAATTATTAATTTTGAATTATCATTTTTCAGAGTAAGGAGTAGATGACAAATGGTATTTTGTTTGTTTTGTTATGTTTTCTGGTTTTCTCTTTTCTTAAAATCATTTTATAGACATATAGATTTTTATATATTGTGTTTCATTCCATTGCAGTTATCTTTGTGAAGCTCAAATAATTCTATCCTTAGCCATTAAGAGCCCCTGAAACTGGCTCTTTCTCTGACATTAAGCAAAGTGTCCGAGGCTCACCTTATACAATACCTCACCCAGACCCAGAATCGGCCATTTCTCTGAAGAGTACTGGTTCCTTTTACTGGGAAATGGTATTTAGAGACCCAAATCTAAGTGTTGGGAGTACTTACTGCTACTGGATGGTCAATGCTTCTAGGCCCTTCCAATGGACAGAGGTGGGGAGAAATATATATGTATATATTTTTAAATCATATATTCATATTGAAATGTCCAATTCAAATTTAACAACACAAGGATTTTAATTTAACAATTTTTGTTTTTATACTTACATTGCTTTTCTCTTATACTAAAAATCTTTGTTGCTAACCACATTAATATGGTACTTACTTGCTTTATCTTGTAATATATATCAGTTTCAAAATAAAAATACTAATATAACTTGCTTTAAACTTCTGAATTAAACTGAAGATCTCTTTTGTCTTGAAACTATATCCCAGAAGCATATACAATTATTGTATATATTTGTTATATAATATATTGTATATATTTCAAATATATAGTATATTTGAAATATTGTATATATTTTATTGTATATTGTATGTAATTATATTTATATTATATATATTTCAAATACTTCTAAAGTATTTGGAATAATTATTTTCTTGCTATATTTGTTACCAATTTGATATGTAACTAGATTTATTTATTTTACATATTAGGGACTCCTGTTTGAATATTTAAAGATTTACTTAGTCAAAAAAATCAAAATTACATAAAAACAGTTACAAGTGGGTTTTTTTGTCATTTTTTTTGTTTTTTTTTTTTTGAGACAGAGTCATACTCTGTTACCCAGGCTGGAGGGCAGTGGCATCAGCCTAGCTCACAGCAACCTCAAACTCCTGGGCTCAAGCAATCCTCCTGCGTTAGCCTCCCAAGTAGCTTGGACTACAGGCACAAGCCACCATGCTTGGCTAATATTTCTGTTTTTAGTAGAGATGGGGTCTTGCTCTTGCTCAGGCTGGTCTCTAACTCCTGAACTCAAGCAATCCTCCCTCCTCAGCCTTCCAGAGTTCTAGGATTTCAGGAGTGAGCCACTATGCCTAGCATAGATACAAATCTTAATTCCATCACTTTCTCATCCATCTTGTAACTGAAAAAAAAAGTTTACATATTCTCACTTTTGGTTTTCCTTCTCTTCCTCTTTCCTCTCTTCCCCTCCTAAACTATTCAGTCCTGATGCCCTTAGGCAGGTCAGAGTAAAGTAGGTGGCTCTGGCAGGGAACAGGGGGAAATGTGGAGGTCCAGAGCCCACGTAGGGTAAGAAGAGTATCCAAAGATGGGGGTGGCCCAGCATGGGTTGTCAGAGCCGGAGCAGGATGAAGAGGGCGTCCACATAGTGGCACAAGTGTTGGAGCACAGGTGGAGTCAAGAAAGCATCTGCATGGGGAAAGGGGCAGGGGCAGTGATGGGAGATTGCCTACATACAGGTGGGTTGAGCAAATAAGTAAGTACATTAAGGAAAATGGGAGGCAGGTTTCTCAGTGTTCAAGAATGGAGTTACCCATATTTTTTTGTTTTTGTTTTTGTTTCTTTTAGACAGAGTCTTGCTCTGTCACCCAGGCTAGAGTGTGGTGGTGTCAGCCTAGCTCACAGCAACCTTGAACTCCTGGGCTCAAGCGATCCTCCTGCCTCAGCCTTCTGAGTAGCTGGGACTATAGGCATGTGCCACCATGCCCAGCCCAGAGTTATCCATAGGGAAAGGGAAAAAATTAGAATGAATCTTGTGATATTAGATAGAAAGCAGCGGCATCAGAGTGAACTCAGTTTTCAAAATATATACATAGATATAGAAATAAATGTATACACACACATACATATATTCATCTGTCTATTGAGACAGTCTGAGAGCGGCAACACCCCAATAATAATGAGCACACCTAGCACATAAATCTTAGTTTCTAACCACCGTTCTCCACTTAGAGGAACCAGGGGTCCTTGGAGAAATGGCTGATTCCAGGGCTGGGGCAGGGAAAGTACATTAGTCTAGAACATCTTGATTCAAAAAACAAGGAAATACTCTAGGATTAACGAAATAATATCAATAGGACATGGAAGCCAGTTCCTACTAGTTAAATCTGAGACAATTTGAGCCTCAAAATAAATAATGAGGGTAACATTATAATCCATGAATAAAATAGGAAATCACGATATTAATTAGCTAATTCATCAAGCACAGGAACAGGATCCTGTGCTTACATAGTTTCAAAGTACCATGGCACAAATACTTATCAATTATTAATACAAAGGGGAAAGATTAACTCCAGTGCAGAAGCAGATACCACCAAGTGATCAAAGTCAACATGACAGTAACGGACAACTCAAAATTACACACCATCTGATAAGATGCAATAAGAACACACATTACTTCTGTGATATTCCTGCCAACAATGCACAGCCTGGATCTGCTCATGAGGAAATATCAGACAAACCCAAACTGAGGGCCATTCTTCAGCATAACTGTAATCTTCAGAATCTTCAAAGGGTCACAAAAGTGAAGGAAAGGCTGCAGCACTGATCCAATGTTAGGAGAGTAAAGAAACTTGACACTAAACGCAACCTGTGATGCTCAACTTGGTGCTTTTGCACTAAAGGACCCAACAGAGAGGAGCAGTGGAACTTGGATGGGGTTAGAGACTGGACAGTGCTCATGTTTTGATGTTAATGTCCCAATTTGATGACTGTATTGTGTTCCAAAAAAATGCACTAAACTTTTTGGAGTTGGAGGGAGCGTCATTTCAGCAGCTTACAATGATTGTGAAAAGGAGTCACTGGCACCAGACTTGCGACTTTTCTTTAACTTTGAGATTATTTTAAAATAAAAATGTATGTTTTAAAGTTTTAGATAGGTTACCATTTTTATTAGTTTCCGATTTAACCTTCTAGTGATTTGGGAGTGAGCAAATTTAAGAAAAATATGTACATAAATCCTTATTGTTCCCCTTCTTACGCAAGAGTAGTACACTGCACACTGTTCTGCACCCTCCTTTTTTACACTTAACAGTATACCCTGGATAGCATTTCACTCCAGTACAGATGGAGACATTCCTCACTCTCTTTCATGGTGACACAGTGTTCCAGCCCCTCTACTGATGCTCATTGAGGTAGTTCTGATCTTTTCCTATTAAAAAAAAAAAAAGCCAAAATTTGTGCACGTATCATTTTGCACTTACCCAGGTCTATGTTTAGAATGAATTTCTAGGAGTGGAATTGCTGGGTCAAAAATTAAATATTTCTTTTATTTATGGTACTGTCATATTCTCCTGCATGGTAGCAGTTTGCATTTCCACAGCCTCATAGACAGCATGGGGCTTAGGTTTTTGCCAATCTGACAAATACATTGCATTTGTTTCATTGTGAGTGTGGTTGAGAGTTTTTTCATATGTTTCAAGGTGACAGAGATTTTTGTCAATATCCAGAAATGTTTTTAAGTGTCCTCCCCCTGAGGGAACCTGACGGGTGCCAGGTTTGGAAACTGTTTTATTGTATTCCGTGGTTTTGGTAGCTAAGAAAGAACACTGAACTAGTCAATATTGTTCAAGTTTATTGGTTTTCATTGGAGTTTAGACAGACATTGGAAGATAAATCTACTCAAATATTATTTCCTCTATGAAACCTTACCCAACCTCATTGAGCTGGCCTTAGCATGGTTTCCCCTAGCATTTTGCACATACCTCTGTTAGCACATATCTTACCGTATTAAACTTGCTTGTTTAGGTGATTGTTCCAGCAGGGTTTTGAGTCTAAGAAGATAAAACACTATGCCTTATTGATTTTTCAATCCTTAGGATCAAGTCCAGTTTCTGGCACATGGTAGATAACTCAATAAGTGTATGTTCAAATAAATGAGTATTTATTGTATGATCAGTAACACTGGTGTGAAATTCATACTCAAATCTAGCATGTCACTTCCCTATAAAATCACACACAACAGAAAAGAAATGATTTTTCTTTCTTGTTCACCATGAACTTTGAAGGATTGTTTATTTTCAGGCTGCTGATCTCTGCTTAGCTTTTAGTCTGCTTCAATAAGAAAACAAGCCAGTCTCCAGAGTGTCTGATCCCTCTTTTTGGATAGTAGGTAAATGTAGAAGTCCAGCTTCTTTCATGGAGACATTTTCTGGGGCTGCTCACGGGGGAGGCCCAACAACCTGGACCCCTGACTTACCGGCAGCATCTGTCACATTCCTAGGATACAGGAGTGAGTAGAGGATGGTTCTCTTCTGTGTCCTCCCTCCCTCCATGTTCCTCAGAGCGGCAATCTGCAACTCACTTCATCTTGGGACTTTTCACTGCATTTGTATTACAGCCCAGTCACCTGAATCCAGAAGATTATAAGCATAATATTCTTTCTTGACTACTGTGGTACCATTTTTCTCCCTAATGAGGGAAAATTTTAAACACAAAAGACTTGCTTACTAATGATGCACCTTAGAAAACCACACTCTCCTTCTAACAGTCTCCTTCTCAGTGGATGGTCATATTTATTCTGAGAAATATTTTAAATCTCCTTTAGAAGACAGCCATGTTTCTATTACAAAGAGTGACCATAAGGTGGCATGCTAAAAATGCCAGGAGCCACAGCTGCAAACAAAGCTGTAATCAGAATTAGGTTAGTGTAGTTATGTCATTTGTGACTTGGTTTAAAAGCATGTGAAGATTGCAGCTCTGGTTTTCAGGAAAGCTGTTCTGTGCAATAATAATTGCATTTATTACATCAATATCCTGTTCTTTCCTATTCCCCCCAAATATATCTGTATATTTCTATTAGAATAATAAATAAGTTTTAAGCTATCCATTGTTTTTTACAAATTTTAGTTCAAAATCAAAGACATCAGCTAGATTTCCAGCTTGGTCATGAAGAACGTCAGGCCATCCGATTTGAGGGAGAAAAGAAAATGAAATGCAATGAAGAGAAAAGAAAGGAGAGGGGCAGCACAGGTCTGGCTCCAGCCTGGCTCAGAGCCCGGTGAGCCAACAGAGGACTCTAAGGTGGCTTCCTCCTTCTGTCATTCTGGTCAGGGGACTGGAAAGGCTACCACCATCCAGTACAGATGCAGCATGGAAAGCAGAAAATGCATGAGCTCTGGACACCGGTGGCTTTTTCTTGCACCTGTTACTAGGTGTATGGTCTCAAGCAAGTAAGTCGATCTCTTTGGACTCCAGTTTTCCTCACCTGTACTGTGGAGATAAGACCTTTGCAAGTGAATTGGTGTGGGTGTTCAGTATATGTAGATACTATTATCGACAGCATCCAACAATAGCAACCACAGTTTAAGCCCCTAAAATGAAATAGGCATTATGCAAAAGCACTTGCATTCATTATTTCATTTAGTTCTCTAAATAAAGTTAGAAGGGAAATAATATTGAATCAAATTACCATTTTACAGATGACGAAATGGAGCTGGGAAATGTCACATTGTTTACCCAAAGTCACGTAGCTAGTAAGTAGTGTCTGACTTCCAGTGGTGTACTGGTAACCCGCTCACTGTGGAGGGGGGTGGGAAAAGACCTGATTTGCCGCAATTGTCAATTTCTGTGATGTAAATACTCCCACTGTTGCTGACCGCTAGTTACCAATGGCTTACCCATTGGCTTGCAAAATTCCTGGATATTTAACAATTGGCTCTCAAGAGTCTGGACAAGCTGATCCAGCACACCACTGCTTGAAGCCCAAGGCTGACTCTGGGGCCCCTTCTGCTGAACCCTGCAGTCTGCTGCCTTCCCAACACACACATATACAGTGGCACATCATAGGCGTTTAGTAAGCATCTGTCAGGCTCTAAGAAGAGGACAGTTTCTATTTTAAATAGCATTCCCAAGATACAGTCTTCTCTCCACGCTCTCTCTCCTCCTCTTGGATCACTGCAGATGAGCCCACATGGTGCACAGCTGATCACAAGCAAGCTGTTCTGAAAACCTGCAAATTCAATATGTGACTGAAAAATCATGTGATTTCCTGTATTTTTTATGTTTATATCAAAATGTATTAAATCAGATATGGGTGAGACTCAAGGTATGACTCATCTTAAGACAAAATTCCTCTCCAGGCCAGGTGCGGTGGCTCCCGCCTGTAATCCTAGCACTCTGGGAGGCCCAGGTGGGTGGATCGCTCAAGGTCAGGAGTTCGAGACCAGCCTGAGCAAGAGTGAGATCCCGTCTCTACTAAAAAATAAAAAGAAATGATCTGGACAACTAAATATATATATATATATATATATATATGTATGTATATAAAAATATAAATTAGCCGGACGTGGTGGCACATGCCTATAGTCCCAGCTACTCAGGAGGCTGAGGCAGAAGGATTGCTTGAGCCCAGGAGTTTGAGGTTGCTGTGAGCTAGGCTGACGCCACGGCACTCTAGCCTGGGCAACAGAGCAAGACTCTGTCTCAAAAAAAAAAAAAAAAAAAATTCCTCTCCAGTTGCGAAACTATGAAAGCAAACAAGTTATGTGCTTCTAAAATACAGTGTTGGGACAGGTATAGGATAGACACTTCCATTCCAAAAGGGAGAAACAGGGAAGAAGGAAGAGATGAGTCCAAAGTGAGTCCAAAACTTAGCAAAGCAAACTCCATGAGAACTTAAATGCGTGAGAGTGATCCTCTTTGGTTCCATGCTCTGCCCTCCAGGGGCAGTGGTCCTGCTTCTGGACCTACTGGGGAGGCCACCCACCTCTGGACACACCGGGGAAGAAGCACTGCCTCCACAACTCTACCAGGCCTGGATATTGCCCCCACAGCTCCAGGCACCCCTATTCCCCTGTCCCCATAGCCTTGGATCGAGGCCACGTGGCCTGTTGAAAACAAGTTGAAGGTCCCCCCTTTTGAACCAAGGAAGCAGTCCTGAAGATCTCTGAATTGCACTCAGGATCATTCTTCCCTTGTCTTGAAGAATAGAGCACATTCACAGCCCAATAGCTCTATGGTCCCATATCATAAAATCCAAGAAGTCTGACGGCGTTCAATCATCCCTTCCTTTTCCCTTCCTCTTCAGTTCAAACTGGAAGTTTTCCCGCTGTGGTGGTTGACCAAGTCCGTGGTGGACACCCATGTTAATCTTCTTATCAAAAGGTCACTTGGCCATACCCCTAGTGTTCTCATTTTTTGCAGTATGAATAGACTAAGAATTTTTCAAATCTTTTTGCTTAACCATTCTATCTTTAAGTCATTTCTCTCTTCAGGAATTTTCTTATAAGTAATCAGGAAAAGCCAAGCCACACCTTTAACACTTTGCTTAGAAATGTCTTCAGCTAGGAACGCATTCTACTAAGTGAAGTATCCCAAGAATGAAAAAACAAGCACCACATGTACTCACCATCAAATTGGTATTAACTGATCAACACTTAAATGCACATATAAGAATAACATTTATTGGATGTTGGGCAGGAGGGAAGAGGGAGGTGGGGACGCGCATATGCATAAACAATGAGTGCAATGCGCACCACCCAGGGGATGGACATGCTTGAAGCTCGGACTTGGGATGGGAGGGGGGACAAGGGCAACATACGTAACCTAAACATCTGTACCCCCATAATATTCTGAAATAAAAAAAAAAGAAATCTCTTCAGCTAAATATCCAGTTTCCTCACTTATAAGTTCTACCTTTCAGAAAACACTAGAATACAAACACCATTCAGCCAAGTTATTTGCTAGTTTTATAACAACGACGCTCTTGCCTCCAGTTTCCAATAACATGGTCCTCACTTCCATCAGAGACCTCATCAGAATGGCCTTTGCCCCTACCAAGATGCCATTTGGGATTATGCAGGTATTCTCTGAGAAAATTGAAGCTTTCTCTCCAGCTCTCCTTTTCTTTCTGAGCCCTCAACAGAATCATCCTTAACAACTGTATTTCTAGCACGTCTCTCAAAATTCTTCTGGCCTCTACCCAGTTTCAAAGCCACTTCCACATTTTCAGGTATTTGTTACAACAGCACACCTACTTTTTGGTACCAATTTTCTGTCTTACCTCAGGCTGCTATAAACAAAATACCATAAACTAGGTGGCTTATAAATGGCAGCAATGTCTTCCTCACAGCTCTGGAGGGGGAAGTCTGAGATGAGGGAGTCAGCATGGTCAGATTCTGGGGAGGGCTGTCTTCCAGTTGCAGATTGCCAACTTCTCCCGTCAGCAAGAGGGGAAGGAAACTCTCGTGTCACTTCTTATAAGGACACTAATCCCAATCATGAGGGCTCCACCCTCATGACCTCATCTAAGCCTAATTACCTCCCAAAGGCCCCACCTACTAACACCATCACAGTGAGAGGAAAGGGGGTAGGATTTCAACATATAAATTGGAGGAGGGGGATCACAAGCATTCAGTCCATAACCTACATATTCAAATGAGTTTTTCTGCCTTCCACCTTGTCATGCTTGGTCCAACGATGCTGTTCACTGAGTGGCTCACCCCAGTGGGCTCTGCGGATGCTCCACTCTCACAGCAAGGCCACTCACAATGGGGTAGTACCCAGAACAACAAACGTAAGTAATTAGTCCAACTAACTGAACTGCATAAAGCACATACTATTAAGCTGAAAGAATGTAATTTATACCTATTAATTTCTAGTAAAAGGACACAGAGTAAAATTTTGGCCTTTTTAATGACATTTCATAAATAAACAATATATTTTTAAAAATAAAAGTGTACGCAAACTAGAATGACTGGACCGAACGCAAGGAAACATAAGCTGCCCATTTTTTGCCCGAAATCTGAGAGGAAGGAGAAGGTCATCCTTAGATCTTCCCTTCCCTTCATTTCTATCATTCACCTGCCTTGTCCTTTGCACTGCACTCCCTTCATGGCTCTCATTCCCACTGTCAACTCACCAAGGCCTCACCATTTCGTGCCTACATTTGTCCTATAGCCTTATCATTGGCCTCTCTGCAGCCACTCCTGAAGTCTCTCTGTGGCCATAAGCCAGTACTCTCTCTATAATTGCAGTGTAAGCCCGTATCCTCTTCCTGATGCCCCTTTATGCACGAAAGGCCTTTTCCTTCCTTCTCCAGTCTCATCATTTCTCACTTCCTCCACCCTCACCTCCAACACGCACCCTTTGCCCCAACTCTATTTAAAGACACACAGTCCCCCCACACATAACATGCTATTTGATTTTCTGAGTTGTGTATTTATTTGCTGGTTCCTTATGGTCTGTCTCCTCTCACTAAAATACAGGGCAATGAGAGTGGGAAACATGTCCGTCTCATGTATAGTGGTATTGCCAACACTTGGAATGACTCCTGATACCTGAAAGGTACTTCTATAAAGATTTGTTGAATGGGTGAATGAATTAATGAACCTAAGTGCCTTTGCACATGCTGTTCCTTCTATTTAAAAGGTACTGAAGAGGAGACCGAAGAGGAAGAGGAGACAAGATCAGAAGAGGAAGAGACCAGACCGGAACCGGAAGAGGAGATCAGACCGGCACCAGAAGAGCAGGCCAGAACCGGAAGAGTTGATCAGACCGGAACCGGAAGACCAGTCCAGAACCGGAAGATGAGGTCAGACCAAAACGGGAAGAGGAGACCAGACCAGAACTGAAAGAAGAGACAATACCGGAAATGGAAGAAGAGATGAGACTGGAACCAGAAGAGGAGACCACACAAGACAAGGAAGAGGAGAGGAGACCATACGAGGAAGAGAGTGCTAAGTTCTTAATATGCAATACCTCATTCAGACCTCATGAACCATCCTATGATTGATAGGTATTGTTCTTTTCCTTGGTAACAGATGAGGAAACTAAGTCTTAGAGAAGTTATATAATCTGCCCAAGGTAACACCTTAACTCATGAAACTGAGAATCAAAACCAGGCCTAACTCCAGAATCTCTGCTCTTAGCCATTATGCAAATCAGGTACCTTCTTTCTGCCTATATGGCTGTTCCCACAGCTTCCTCCAGAGGTGTCCTCAGGCTGGCGCTGGGGCTGAGCCACAGCTGCTGTCCTGGTGATTTCCAACCCCAGATTTTATTTTTACTGTGGATGGAGGAGGGGCACAATCCCGGGATGGAGAGCAGAAATTGGGCTTCTTGTGCTCTTCTGTCTCTGGACACAAGAGGGTGAACTCTCAGCAGGCATCTCTTGCACTAGGCCTCACTTGTCCCATGGGAAGTGAACGAAGAATAATCCTACTCCTGGTGCCTGCCAAAATTACTCTTTTTTGAGGTCATAGATGGAAGAAATCTGCATAAAGGATTAGCACTTATTAGACTATAGATCTAGCCCCTAACCAAAATTTCAGACTTAATTCCCAAAAGTTCCCACCAAACTTGGAAAACCTCTAAAGGATCCTTACCTCCCTGCCTCTGTTCATGCCTTTCCATGTATGGCCTCCTCATCTTCATCTATCATAATCCTACCTATCCAAAAGGACTTGTTCATAGGCTTCCTCCTAGAAGGTGTTTGTGGTCAGCTGTCCTCGAAGTGATCCATTTCTCCTACCTAATCTTTGGCTGTAAGCATTTAAGACAAGCATCACTCCTGGCCTTACCATATAATTACTGATGTATAGGACATCTATCTATGGAGGACATGTGTTGGGTTTTGCTTGCCTAATATCTTCTCCCCCTTTTAGTAAGAGCAACTTGATTTTCCTCTGGCAAACAACCTTCCCTCACTTTTAATCCCTATGATTTAGATGGGGTCAACCCCACTTCCAAATCCAGAGGTAGGCATGTGACATAGGCCTATTCAGAGTTACTATAATGGGTTCAGTGAAGGACAGGTGACTCAATTAAAAGCATTGAGAATTACTCCTAGGACTTTTGCTAGGATCATTGGCCTAAAAATCTCTGTTTTTGCTAACTGGATGTAAACATGGAGCTGTGAGGGGCTTTCACATGGATAAAAAATTCCTGAGGAGGAAGCCACCCAAGAGGAGGTTATAGAAAGAGACCTAATCTGGAAGATAACATTGCTGGAAACCCTTGGATCTTAGATTCAGCTATTCCTGAAACTATTAATAGAAGTAACCCACCTAGGACAAATAAATTCTGTCCCTGCCCACATTCTTTTTTTCCTTTTAAGCTAGTTTGTGTTGGGTTTCGATAATGTAGAATGAAAGATAGGAACACATCCTCAATTTGTTTATGAATTTTAAGGGACCAAAGGCCTGATCTTTTTAACTTTACATCTCTTAGCATGGTACCTGGTAAGACAGAGGGTCCTTGAGATGTGATGATTGATTCATTCAATCTCACTTTCCCTGAGCACCTACAATGATCTGAGCTAAGCACTGGAACCACAAGGAATAATTAGACATAGTCCTTGCCCTCGAGGAGTTCTGAATTTAGTACAAGGAGGAGGTATGAAAATGAATATAATATAACTTGGGCTATAATAGAAATCCGAGCAAATTTTTGTGG
>CAUYSK010103445.1:0-42718 GCA_963575035.1 Avahi laniger | reverse complement strand
TACAGGCATGCGCCACCATGCCCGGCTAATTTTTTCTATATATTTTTAGCTGTCCAATTAATTTCTTTCTATTTTTGGTAGAGACGGGGTCTCGCTCTTGCTCAGGCTGGTCTCGAACTCCTGAGCTCAAAGGATCCGCCCGCCTCGGCCTCCCAGAGTGCTAGGATTACAGGCGTGAGCCACCGCACCCGGCCGTTTCTTTGTCCTTTTGATTTTTTTTTTTTTTTTGGTAGTTAAATCTACCAAAAAAAAAATCCAACTGATGTGATTTAGTTGGATTTTTTTTGTTTGTTTCCCAGGACTACTTTGTGGATGGTCTGATGTACTCCACCAGGAAGCACATAACGTTCGGTGGTTTCTCTCTTTGTGATGTTAGCAGTCATTGATCATGCCTAAATCCATTATTTCATTCTTAGAGGTTTGCAAAATGCTTCTCTTCTACCATTACTTTATTAGCTGAAACCTTCCCTCATTAACTGTTTTGTTACCTTGAGAGGATATGCAGGGATGGCCCTTCACTTACTGCTTTCAGAGTACTTGGTTTCCCAGCATCTTCCAAGGTGACCAGAAAGGTGGAGGTTTTTTTTCCCATTGTCATCATAAACTCATAGACTTAAGTACACTTTGTTTCAAGCCATTGCAGTTATTCTTACTGGGTCAGTCAAGGTGGAGATCTCTGTCAGAGGACGTTAGACCAGTTTGGCTTCTGCTACTAGCGTGGGACTCAGCACCAGCACCCTTGCACAGCCCTGTCCCCATTCCCTGTGCAGGCCCCAGCATCAGGTGCTTTCTCTGTTATGCCTCACCACACATCCTCAGTCCCTTCTCCCTGCTTTGAGGTGAGTCTGCTTCCCTTTTTATTTTCCTGTCTTTGGCTCACAGTAGAAGATACTTGAGGGTTCTTTGTATCATTGGATTCTTTAAGTTTTCTATATTTGTACAGATATAATTCCCCACCAGCTTAGCATTTTAATAAGAGCTGTTTTATAAAATTCCTCTGCCTTCAGAAAAATATTTGGGGTACTTTGGGTGCAACAAAGATAGAATCAGGTAAGGATCCTGCTTTCCAGGGTGACAAGGCACAGCCCCTGAAAATGAAACTGGAGGAGGAAAGCGCTGTAAGAAGGGTTGGGGTAGAGTCCTATGGGCGTTCACGGGGAGGAGAGGGACAAGCACTTAGTGAGAATCTGGAAAGGTTTGGGGAGGATGCAGCGTCTGAGTGGCCTTGAAAGAGGAAGTGGGGTTTGGATGGCTGAGATGATAAGAAAGGTGTCCCCATGCAGGAAACAGCACGAATGAGGCCAGAGGTGGAGAAGCAGGTGGTGGGAGTAGAATTACAGAGGAAAAGCCTAAACATACTTGTGAGAGGGCGTGTCTGTGACCTGCACAAATTGGGTCTCATCTTTGAGGGCTGAGGAGGAACTCGAGGAGATCAAGGTCAGCAAGGAGCAGGCCAGGAAGAAGGATCCCATGCAGAGAGAGGCTGAGGGGTGTGGGCCTGTGCATTGCAGGCCATGGGGGACTGTGGTCCATTTTACACTGGGGTTCCGATGTTTTTGGGGGGGCCTAGACAAGTGACAGGCTTGGGTGGCGAGGATACTGGAATGGTATGTCTCTAGGATTTGTACCAGGTGGGTAGTAGATAAAGCAGGTGACTCTCTGCTTTCTCCTTGGGCACCTGGATGGATGGTGCTGCCACTCCTCGAGATAGAAACCCCAGGAAGAAGAGAAGGCTGCTGAGGGCACTGGCTTATGGGTGAGGATGGGGAGACCCCCACTTGGGTCTGGGGATCCCAGTAGTGGTCCCCCGTGATGTTCTGGTATCTGTGCTGTTGGGGACCTGTTGGACTTGTGTCTCTGATATGGCCTGCTCCTCCCATTTCCCTTCCCTCTAGGCATCCCTACAGCTGCCACCTTGCAGTCCTTATTTCCCCAGGGGCCCTGGGTCAGGGCAGCTAGGAAGTGGTGACATGCTGCTCCTGCTTTCTAACCTGGGGCTGAGGGATAAGCATGAGATAGGAGACGGGGAAGAGGAGAGTTTCTCAGGTGGGGAGGAATTCAGCAGGGCCCGCTAGTTGAGAATCCCTGCCCCAGTTACCCACTGTTGTTCACTGTTTGGAGTGTGTCTTCTCTCTCAGGTGTGTTGGGGGATTCTTCCTACCCTCAACCCCAGGGTGTTAGGTTCAAGACCTCACACCTTCAAGTTCAGCTTAAATACCTCTCATGGTGTTCCCTGGCCAGGCTGGTGAAAACCACTCTATTCCCTTGCCACCCAGCCTAAGTCAGGGAAAGCCTGTGCTCACATGAGACACTGAGCAGTCTGGGGCCTGTCCTCTAGGGTCTCCTCCAGGGGAGAGCAACAGGCTTGGCTTAGAGCAGGCCCAGCCCTCCTCACGCCTTCCCCACCCTGCTGGGCTGTGGTTCCCAAGGATACATTCAGTGACTAAAGATTGACTCTGACAGCCTCTGGGCTGGCACCTCTGGGTAGGCTACCTCACCCCCAATATTGTCTGAGGCTGGGCCTAGTAAGGCTGGCGGGAGGACGGGTCAGAGGCTGCTGTGATTGGCTTTGACTCTGCCTGCTGGTTTAGCTCTGTCCTCACTTAACCTCCCGGAGCTAGGAAGGAACAGTACGAATGGGATATGACATGATTCACTGGAGCTGGGAGAGGGGAGGGCCTTGCTCCCACCTCCCCTTGGCCACTGGTTGGCAAATGGCTTGAGTTCAAGGTCTCTCTGATTGGGGACTTGGGACCAAGGCCCTGTGGTGGAATAGCCTCTGCTGGCGTAACTGTCTCATGACCTATTGTTTTTATTGACAGCAGAATGGCCTTTTAGGTGGCTCATTTCTCTCACCCCCCTGCCCCCACCCAGTTTGTTAACTCATGTGGTCTAGGAGATACTTTTGGTGCTCTTTAACCTCGAAGAGTGTGGAACTACTGCAGTGTGGCGTGAGGCTGGGGGATTGGGAGTAGCAGGAGGACTTGGCCTCAGACAAGTGAGGACCTACAGGGCACTTGCAGGACCCTAGGTCTGGGAGCCCGTGGGTGACGTCCGTGATCCTGAGCCCTTGCAGACCTTTCCCTCCAGCTCTGGCTTAGAGATTCTTGAAAGGTGGTTTATGGACCCCCAGTCACGTGATGAGTGCCCTCTGAGGCTTCCAGGGGTGCCTGTGTATGCATACGTGCATGTGCACGTGGGCTGACGTAGAGTTGAGTTTCCTAAGAGTATGTTCCTGGGCCTGCTGAAGTGCCAGAGATGAAACTAAATACTTCAGCTGGTCCTGGAGGATGAATAGGAGTTTCCCAGGTGACCTGTGAGTGGGGACAAGGAAGAACAGCACATGACAAGGCTGCTTTTAGAAATAATAAAACTGGCCGGGCGCGGTGGCTCACGCCTGTAATCCTAGCACTCTGGGAGGCTGAGGCAGGCGGATTGTTTGAGCTCAAGAGTTCGAAACCAGCCTGAGCAAGAGCGAGACCCCGTCTCTACTAAAAATAGAAAGAGATTAATTGGACAACTAAAAATATATAGAAAAAATTAGCCAGGCATGGTAGTGGCACATGCCTGTAGTCCCAGCTGCTCAGGAGGCTGAGGCAGAAGGATTGCATGAGCCCAGGAGTTTGAGGTTGCTGTGCGCTAGGATGACGCCACGGCACTCTAGCCCGGGCAACACAGTGAGACTTTGTCTCAAAAAAAAAAAAAAAAATAGAAACAATAAAATTGAAGCACAGAGAGATGATCGAAGGGTCACACAGGTAGAAGGAGTAGACCAGGAACTCACATCTAGTTGTGACTCTCAAGTGTGCGTTCTTGAGAATTGGCCAGGCAGCCTTATTAAAAATACAGATTGGCCTGGCCACACCCCAGGATTTCTGATTCAGCAGGTCAGGAGTGGGGCTTAAGATTTAGCATTTCTAACAGGTTTTGGGTGATGCTGGTGCTGGAGGTCACAGGAACCACACTTGGGGAGCTACTGGTGTACCCACCAAGGCAGCACCATCTCTCTTCCTCTGTACACAGCCGTGCACAGCCCCAGCCAGGCAAAGGGTGTTGGGAAGCCAACAGTTTATATGTGGCTATGATGTCGCAAGGACCACACCAGGCTCTTGATGAGTGTTGCCGTATTCAATCCTCATGACAGATAAGGAAACTGAGGCTTAGAAAAAGTCAGAGCGATTCACTTGTCTTAAGGCCACAAAGCCAAATAGTGACAGGTGGCAATAGTATTGGGGTGCCCTTTGGTGGCAGGGAGGCCAGCTAGTGGGCTCTGGGCGGAAGCATCCTGGGAAGGTGTGGCAGGAGAGGAAGGACTTGAAATTGATAGCTTGCTGGCTGGAGAGGGACCGGCTTCTTCCCTCAAGAAAGCTCTCTGGCTTCCTGCTAACATGGCCTTTCTGGGTGTGGTGTTGAGTGCTGCACCGCTGGGGCTGTGGTCCTGGAGATAGGACGTACTTGGGAAGAGAGATCAGTCAGAGGGGCAGGTCATTATGGGCCTGAGAGCTCAGGAGAGGCTTCTGAGAGGGGCTAACATTTCAGTTCTGCTTTAACAGCTTTACTTTGTAAAATAGCCAGTTTATTGGCTGGAGTACGGTGACTCACACCTATAATCCCAGCACTTTGGGAGGCTGGGATGGGAGGATCACTTGAGGCCAAAAGTTGGAGACCAGTCTGCTGGGCAACATAAAGAGATGCCATCTCTAAAATAGCCAGTTTACTGAGCCAGGTACTTCGCAGGTATTCTCACTACAACGCTGTGAGACAGGCGTGTTGCCTCCTTTTGCAGATGAGACTGAGGTTCTGAGTGCAGTGCTTTGCCCCGGCACCCAGCATGTGAAGATGAGGCTGGACTCCAGGTCTTGGGACACTGTCCCCTGCTCTTGATGCCTCATCCCCTTCTTTTCCTTCTCCAGCTTATCACACAGACCTTCAGCCACCACAATCAGCTGGCACAGAAGGCCCGGCGGGAGACGAAAGCTCGGCAGGAGGCTGAGCGGCGGGAAAAGGCAGAGCGGGCGGCTAGGCTGGCCAAAGAAGCCAAGTCAGAGCCGCCTGGGCCCCAGATCAAGGAGCTGACTGATGAGGAGGCAGAGAGGCTACAGCTGGAGATTGACCAGGTGGGGCTGGGCTTCTCTCCTCCACCCCTCAGGTCCTCATTGGAACTTGGCAGTGGGGGTCCTATTGCCAACTGCTGTGCCCTTTGCCACAGAAAAAGGATGCAGAGACCCATGAGGCCCAGGTCAAGAATGGCAGCCTTAGCTCACCAGGGAAGCAGGTGAGATGGGCTGGAGACACTCGGGACTGGCCAGAGGCTTGGGAACTTCCAGAGACTCCAGCCTTCCCCTTTCTCTGGAATATCCTCCCCTATTCTCCTACCCCACTCCCAGCTCTGGGGATTTTCCCTGTACTTCAAGATCCCACTCAGAGGCACTGGACCAAAGGATCCAGGTTAAAAACACAAAAACCCTCTGACGTTGAGCCTTGGGCAGTAAAGCCCAAGAGCCAGAGAGGACAGTGCCTGTTACAGGTCCCATCTGAGGTGGTCTGGGGACCCAGCCCCATCCTTTGTCACATGGTGTAATAGTCTGAGCTCCTCTCAAGCAGAGATCAGAACCAGGTTTTCCTCTGGTTCCCAGTGGATCAAGGCTTAGGGGTCTGCCCCTCCATGGAGCAGGCAGGGACCAGCTCTGTTTTGTGGCTGTATGCCCTGGGCCTGTCCCAGTGAGGGTTCAGTCTGTGTCTGTCAAGTAAGTAGCTGAGCACCCCTGACTGTGAGCAGGAGGCTGAGGAAGATGAGGAGGAGGAAGACGAGAAGGACAAAGGAAAACTGAAGCCCAACCTAGGCAATGGGGCAGACCTGCCAAATTACCGCTGGACCCAGACCCTGGCGGAGCTGGACGTGAGTGGCCGGGGCTGGGGTGAAAGTTAGGGAACTAGCCTGGGGTCCTGGCAGCCCTGTGGCCCCTCCTGACTGCCTCTGCCTCATGCAGCTGGCAGTGCCCTTCCACGTGAACTTCCGGCTGAAGGGGAAGGATGTGGTTGTGGATATCCAGCGGCGGCACCTCCGTGTGGGGCTCAAGGGGCAGTCGGCCATCATTGACGGGGAGCTCTACAACGAAGTGAAGGTGGAGGAGAGCTCGTGGCTCATCGAGGATGGCAAGGTGGTGACTGTGCACCTGGAGAAGGTATGAGACCTGGCTGCCAGCCTAGGTGTTGATGGAGGAAGAGGAGAGGGTGTGTGTTTATTCGCTCAGGGGCCACGCTGGGGGCCTTGTGGAATTGTCTTATTTCATCCCCACAACAAGACTCTTTAAAATTCCCATTTTAGAGTCAAGAAAAAAGCTCAGTGATTTGCCCAAGCTCCTACCTCTAAGAAGGGGTGGAGTCAGGATTGAGACAATCTTTGGTATCAAAGCCTTTGCCTTTCTATCAGGTTAGTGCATGCATTCAGTTCATCAAATGTCTGAACACTTAGAACAGTGCCAGGTACTGCTCTAAGTGCTGGAGAAAGAACAGTGAACAAAATGCAGAAAAATACGTAGCCATAGGAAGCCTGTGTTCTCTACCGCAGTACCTTCACAGAGGTTTGGGACACAGACACCCATAAATAAAGGAGGTCTCTCTAAAGGACCGAGGGTCCAAGGAAAACTTCCCGTGGTACATGGGCCCTGTCCCAGCTGCCTAACTGGCACTGGCTGCCTCTTGCTCGCACCTCCATGCCTTCGCACTTGCTTTTCCTTCTAACTGGAATGTCCTTCCCTGCTTTGCTTCTTTTCCTTTCCATTTTTAATCTGGTATACTGCTTGTGTCATAAGGCTCCACCCAAGTGTCACTTTCTGACTTCTGTCCCTCCATTCTGGATGAATATCTCCCTTTATACTTTTTTCTTTCCCTTATCACACAGATGTATAACTGTTTACCTCTGTGTCTGTCACCCTAGCTGCCGGGCGGGCAGAGTCTGACACAGGCCTGCATAGGTCTCAGGTGCAGGATGTGGATGGGAGAGAGTTTGGTTATGGAAGGGTTGAGGGGTGATTCCTGGGGTATAGAGGATGTCACCTCCCATCCCATGGTTCTCTTCCTCTTCGCAGATCAATAAGATGGAGTGGTGGAGCCGCTTGGTGGCCAGTGACCCTGAGATCAATACCAAGAAGATTAACCCTGAGAACTCCAAGGTGAGCCCTGGCTGGTTGGGAGAGCTTCAGTGGGAAGGTTGAGCGGTCCGGGTGGTCCCAGAGCTTCACTCATCCCTGTCACTGCCTGCTTTCAGCTGTCAGACCTGGACAGTGAGACCCGCAGCATGGTGGAAAAGATGATGTATGACCAGAGACAGAAGTCCATGGGGCTGCCTACCTCGGATGAACAGAAGAAACAGGAAATTTTGAAGAAGTGAGCAATTCAGAGATGGGGGTGTGGGGAGCGTGGTTCCTGGGGGTAAGACCTAGGCGACAGCAGCAAGTGAATCACTGAGCAGGACTCAGGAGCTGCCCTGCCCCCTTCCAAGATGAGCCAGCCAAGTTTATGGCTTTATGCCTTTGGCCTACCCATATCACCTGCACAGGTCATCTTGAGGGCAAGGCCAGCAGCTCAGGGTAGGAGGGAAGGGATAATATGCGGTCATTGCTACCTACAGGAAAACA
This sequence comes from Avahi laniger, assembly GCA_963575035.1. Taxonomy (NCBI): domain Eukaryota; kingdom Metazoa; phylum Chordata; class Mammalia; order Primates; family Indriidae; genus Avahi; species Avahi laniger. The sequence continues at coordinate 35,078 of CAUYSK010103445.1, read as the reverse complement.
GTGCCAGTGTTGGCACCTCAGCTTCCAGTCTCGGGTTTGAATGAGCCTCGGATACCCTGGGGCTGGCTCCAGGTTGCTCAGTATCTAAAGTCTAATCTGACTTTACATGGCGGGCTGAGAGAAAGAACTAGCTTTTGGAGGAAGGAACAACCTTGTTTGACCTTCCTTCTTCCCCTTCCCCAGGTTCATGGATCAGCATCCAGAGATGGATTTTTCCAAGGCCAAATTCAACTAGCCCCTGTTTGCTTCTTTGAACTCTTGGGGCTGAGCCCCCAGACGTCCAGCTTTCTTTCCCACCCTTCTCTGGGACTTGAGGGCCTCAGGGGTGGGGGGGCATGGAACTGGCCCAGGCACACAGGTCCCAGGGCATAGGAGAAGGGCTGGGACATTGGAGGCCTTGGGGGCCTTGTCCTCCCCAGTTTGCCTACTGTTACACATTAAAGCTATTTACCCAGCTCCACCTGTGTCTTCTCCTCCCTTTGGCCTTTCTCTGGGGTCAGGCCTCTTATGGCTGCTGTGGGGAACTGGGGGTTTGGCTTCTACCCCAAATTATGCCATGTGAGCTAGGGCAAGTCCTTGCCCCTCTTCTCTTTATTACTTAAAGAGGGAATTAAAACAAGGCTTTTGGTCTGTGCGTGATTCTAAGCAAAGGTAAGTTTTTCTGGCTACAGAGACTAGAACATATGTCAGATTATCAAAGGGGGCCCATGAGTCAGCAAAGTTTAAGACCAGCTGGACTTGTTGACTCAATTTCTAAGACAACTTCCCACTGCTATGGGTCTGCCTTCCAACCCTGAATCAGGTGTTTTTCAGACTACGAACTCTTTGTTTCCCGGAACAGAAGAGCAGCAAGGGCTGGGGTGACGCTGCCTAACTTACGGGAGGGGGGCCAGGGGCCCAGCCCAGGCCTCAGATCTGCTCTGAGTGGTACAGGCACCTGGCCAGGAGGACAGGGTAAAGTCCAGTGGGGCCCCATCGTGTGCGTCTCTGACGTGAACCTCTGCAGATTCTAGGCCTCAGAGCCAGCCTAGGGTAGTGCCAGAGTTGAGGAGGATCAAGCCCACAGAGCCGACTCCTGCTCTGCTTTGGCCAGAGGGTGAACCCTGAAAGCAGGGGCCACAGAAGTTATAGCAAGAATGTCTGGGTTGACTTGCCCTGAGTGCTTTGTTCTGTAGCCTGTGGGACCCTGAATTTCTGGAACAGCATGTCCTTTTTTGGATTTCAGAATAGCTTAAAGATTTCAGAGTCCATGCAGTACCTGATTTTGTCTGTTTCCCAAACTCGATGAACTCTTTTTCTGGGAATGCAAATAGTGGTTTACAAGGCTGAGTTTGGAAAATGGTGCTCTCAGGCCAAGGCCAGAGTGGAAGGACTGTGGCTGTCCTGCTCTGCCCTGTGGTTATTTCAGTCTTGGAGAGGCCTTGACCTGGATGAGACAGCAGAGCCTAAGGGGCCAGTTTTTCTGCTGGAGCTGGAGGCACAACTGGGCCTGTGGTCATAGCCCCAAGGGACCATCTTGTGTATCTGATAGGACACTGGCTAAACAAGTTGTCACTTCCCAAAGGGTACTGGTGGAAACAATAAAATGGGCTGTGGGTAAGTGGGGGCGGTGGGTGGGCGGGTCACAAGTATGTTCCAGATTGTTCGTTAGTCAGGCATGGCCTGCCAAAAGGATACCTCTGAACCCAGCTGGGCTCTGGTATCCAAACAAAGGGATCCTATGAGCCACAGTTACTGCATGTCCCACTAAGTTCCTTGGTCCCAGGTTCCCTCTCTGAAAGAATAATGACCCTACTCCCAAGCTTGCTGGAAAAGCTAATAAGGTAACGGTGAAAACCACAGTGCTCTGTTAGCACCATGGAGAGGCAGACGGGAGCAGCAGGCCCACAGCTGGCGGGGACTGAAAAATGATCAGGGATCTGGGGAAACTGAGGGATGGATGGACAGAAGCAGAACCACCTTTAAATAATGACAAAACTGCTGGTCAAAGCTTTCTCAGGTGCAGACACTGCTTGGCTCTTTGTCTTCTGGAACTCAGTGAACCTGAGACGTGGGCACCATTGCTCCCATTTTATCCTTTTGACTTCAACCCCACAACACTAAGCCATGCTGAACACCAGATTCTGTCTCCTACTCTGAGCAGCAGTTACACGAGGCAAATGGGAGAGAAAGGACAGTGTCATGACCAAGATGACCAGGCAGATGTCTATTACCTTTGTGCTTATAAACTATGGTCATGTTAACATGGAACATCAGCCAAGAACAAGAACAAACTGCTCAACAGAACAGAACAGAGTTGGGCACTGCCCGCTTCCCAATCCAACACATTGAAGACAAACTTCTTTTAACTGTTGGGTACCCCAAGGAGGGTGAAGTCTGCATGGTTGGTTAGGGTGTTATGTTACAGGGATGGAGTCAGGATTCAGTCCCAGGAGGTAATTCCTAATCCTTGCTTCCCATGATCACGCCGCCTGAAGACCATGGGCAGGAAGGAACAGGCCCAGGCAGGGGTCAGGCCACTGAGGATGAAGGAGACATGGACATTAAGGCCCAGTGAAATGCACGTGGTCCAGGAGCCAGTCAGCCAAGGCAGGAGGAACCAGAGTGGGCACTGCTTCTGGGCTCATGGCTCAGCCTCCCCGAAGGGGTTCCTGGTCCCCCTCTTCATTCTGCAGGCTGTGCTTCTCCCAGAAGGGGTTGTGGCTGCTGGGCCTGGTGGGGTTAGCAGTACACCTGGAGCAGGGGTGCCCCTGAGGAGTCTGTGTCGGTGCCCTGGAAGGATGAGTCGTGGCTGGCTGGGTACCCTGAGGGGGGAGGGAGAGGAGGAAACAGGCTCAGGGGACAGACCTCATCCAGAGTCCACGGCCAAGGAGAAGCCTGCTGAGAAGGAGCAGAGCGGGACTTGAGCCTAGGTCAGTCTGATCCTGGCTGGGTGACTCACTCAGTTTCTGGACCTCTCTGAGTCCTGACCTCCCCCACTGTAAAAGGATAATGACCTTGCTCCCAGAAGGTTGCTGTGAAGGGCAAGAAGACAGCAGCAGAATCCACACAGGGTGCCTTTCTAGCACCAGGCTGGATGGGTTCCCACCTGCCACCTTCCTCCCCAGTGACCTGGACTTAAAGGTTGGGGTCTGATCACTTCCCGCTTGCCTGTTCTGGGCACCTGGCCTCTGCTTTAAGCCAGTTTTCAGGACTGGGATGAGTCTGTGGCTGCTCAGGCCCCTTGTACCTTTTTGATGCCATGCTCACCACCCCAGGAAGGAAGCTGGGAGAGGGGCATGTGAGGGTCCCCTAGGGTAGTCCCCCCACCCTCTGTACTCCTCATTAGGTCAGGACCATACCTGGGGCTCCATAAGGCCTCAGCTTCCGGGCAATGGCATCTGCTGTCGTCTCCTGGGAGATCTGCACTGTCAGTTCTAGGGAGGGAACATGGGAGGGCAATGATCATTACCACATCCTTTCAACCCCACTCTCCATTTCTGCTCCCAGCCCAATGAGGGAGGAGCCTCTCACTCCTGGGGAGGGCTAAAAAAATAATGCTTAAAACAAAGACACATAGAAAACGTGTGTGTGCACATGCTGTGTTAGGTAGTTGTTTGGGTTATGCCAAATGGGGTCAGGAGTCTAAATCCATGTGGGTCCCCCAGTTGTGTTAACCAGGCCTAGAAGCTACTCTGGCAGGTAATAGCAGGGAAGGAGGAGCCTGTTAGGTGAGCTTATTGAATGGAGAGAGAACCTTGTCCTTTCTGGGGACAGCAGCAATGGCCAGAGAGCTGCCAGGGTCTGCCTGTCTCTCAGCCTTGCTCAGACCTCACTGGGAAGGACCAGGGAGGAGGCTGAGGAGGAGTGAGGACCTGCTGAGGGGTGGCCCACAATGGCCAGAGACCTTAGTCCAACCCTCCCTTGGCCAAAGCCTCCCCTACTCTGCCCCTCGGTCCCATGGGGCGCCACCTACCATCCTGGCTGAGACCTGAGCCCACCATGGTCTCGTGGCCACTGTCAGGGGCAGCAGCAGCCCGAGTTGAACGTCCCTCTGAGGTCTGTGGGCGGGCACGGCTCTTTCGGGTACTGATACGAATGATGCCGCGTACCAGGCGGCCTTCGGCATCTTGCTCGTCCAGGTGATAGTCCTGCGTGATGCTGCTGATGAGGTCCGAGATCTTACTGGTCTTCTCTAGGAACACAGTGTCTGATGTGCACTTGGCCAGCTCATCGATCTGGTGTACACTGAACAGCTCCGTCAGCTTCTTGAAGATGAGCACATCGATCTCTCGGCTCGACATGGAGCCGCTACCCATCTCGGGCAGGTCCAGGTCTGACTCATGGAACGAGTAGTACTCCTCAGAGCCACGGGGACTGCTGGCAAGGGTGCTCGGGAGGCTGTGCCGTGTGGGTGGGGGCTCAGCCAGTGGCTCCTTGCAGCAGGAGTCCGCGTCAGGGGCTGGGGAGGTGGTGGCGCGGTAGGGATACACAGGGATGCCTTTGAGCTTGACGTCAGGGTAGCTAAAGCTGCTGCCCATGGTTGACTTGAGCCGCTGGCCATCCCGCCGGCTAGGGGGTGCACGGTCGGGGCTAGGGGGCACTCCATTGTGCTCCTTGGCCCAGCTGGCTTCAGCAGCCCCTTCAGTGGAGTCCCCAGAAGACAAGCAAGGGCTGCAGCCCCGCACACAGGCTCCACAGCGCTGGAGACAATCCCAGCAGCGGCGGAAGCAGAAGGCAGCCTTGCACCAGTCCCACACCCAGGGTCGCCATAGCAAGCAGCAGGTGGGGGGCTCAGCGGCCGGCTCAGCAGAGCCGGAGATGAAAGTAATGCTCTCTGGCCCATGGTGACCAGGGTCCTTGGGGTCTGGCCTACGAGTGCGGCGGCTTGATGGGGGCTGGGATGGCTTGTCATACGTCTCCAGACATAGCTCTGCTGGCTGCTCCCAGGGTCCCAAGCGTGGAGGCCCAGATGATGGGCGGGGGTGTCCAGGGCGGGGCATGGTTCATTGCATGGTCTGCTGCAGCCAGGCACCTGCGGGGGGGTGAGGGGGGCAGGAAGGAGTCAGGATCAGAGGTCAGGGACAAGCTCCTGGGCTGACCCGAGGAGCTTCGCACTTGTGGTTTCTGAGAGGCTCGTGATGCGGACAGGCCCAAGTATGCCCATAACCCCTAATCTATTGTGCCCCTCCCTCCCCAAAGAGGAAGTTCTCTCAGTGGTCTAACCCAGATTTCAAAATCTCCAGGGACTTCACACCCATTGGGATGGCTATTATAGGCTGAACATCCCTCATCTGAAATCTTGCGTCTGGAAATATTTTGGATTTGGGATTTTTTTGGATTTTGGATTATGCACATTGTACTTACCAGTTGAACATTCCTAAACCAAAAATCTGAAATCCAAAATGCTCCAATGAGCACTTCCTTTGAGCGTCATGTCAGCGTTCAAAAAGTTTCAAATTTTGGAGCACTTTGGACTTCGGATTTTCACATTAGAGAAATTCAACTTGTACTAAAAAACAAACAGAAAATAACAAGTGTTGCCAAGGATGTAGAGACATTGGAACCCTTGCATTGCTGGCAGGAATGTAAAACGGTGCAGCTGCTGTGGAAAACAGTATGGCGGTTCCTCAGAACATTAAACACAGAATTACCACATGACCAGCAATTCCACTTTTGGGTATATGCCCAAAAGAAATGAAAGCAGGGATTCAAACAGATGTTTATATACCAATGTTCACAGCAGTATTGTTCACATTAGCCAAAAGGTAGAGACAACCCAAATGTCCATCAATGGATGAATGACTAAACAAAATGTGGTATATACATACAATGAAATATTATTCAGCCTTAAAAAGGAATAAAATTCTGATACATGCTACAACATGAGTGAACCTTGAAGACCTTATGCTAAGTTAAACAAACCAGACCCAAAAGAACAAATATTATATGTTCCCTCGTATATGAAATCTCTAGAATAGTCAAATTCATAGAGACAGAAAGTAGTTGTGTCTGGTGGTTGCCAGGGGCTGGGGGCAGGCAAGGAATGGAGAGTATTGAATGAGTTGAGAGTTTCAGCTGGGGAAGATGAAAAAGTTCTGGAACAGCCTGAGGAAGAGTGAGACGCTGTTTCTACTAAAAATAGAAAAAATTAGCTGAGCATGGTGGTGTGCCTGTAGTCCCAGCTACTCCGGAGCCTGAGGCAGGAGGATCACTTGAGCCCAGGAGTTTGAGGCAGTGAGCTATGACGACACCACTGCACTGTATCCAGGGTGACAGAGCAAGACTCTGTCTCAAAAAATAAAAGTTCTGGAGATGGATAATGGTGATAGTCATACAACAATGTGAATACATTTAATGCCACAGGAATGTATGCTTAAATATGGTTTTAAAATGATTAAAATGGGCCAGGCGCGGTGGCTCACGCCTGTAATCCTAGCTCTCTGGGAGGCCGAGGCGGACAGATTGTTTGAGCTCAGGAGTTCGAAACCAGCCTGAGCAAGAGCGAGACCCCGTCTCTACTAAAAGTAGAAAGAAATTAATCAGACAACTAAAAATACATAGAAAAAATTAGCTGGGCATGGTGGCGCATGCCTGTAGTTCCAGCTACTCGGGAGTCTGAGGCAGAAGGATCGCTTGAGCCCAGGAGTGTGAGGTTGCTGTGAGCTAGGCTGATGTCATGACACTCTAGCCAGGGCAACACAGTAAGACTTTGTCTCAAAAAAAAAACAAAAAAAATGATTAATATATAAAATGAATGAAATGGTATGAATGAATAAATGGTATGAAATATTTATTTCCTGAGTTAAATATATATAAAGTTATATAGTTAAAGATGTATAGATATATAGATAGAGGATATGGATGTGTGTGATACATGATTTGCATTTATAGATGATTTAATTCATTATTCTAAATTATCTTTGAATGAAAAATAATCTTGTGATAAAGCAAAACATTTTCTGTTTAAATATATGTTCAAAGATTTAAGAAAATATAGACAGTATGGGTGTGTGTGTGTGTGTGTGTGTGTGTGTGTGTGTGTGTTCAGTAATGTACCAATATTTTACAGTGTAATCCAGAATAGTTAAGAGATTATAAAATGACACTCTATATTTTGGTGTTTTCTCAGGAATTTATAGTTTCATTATCTTGTCAGTTCTTTTAAGTTCATAGGTTAATGCCATTTGGCATCAACCATACTTTTAAGTTAACAAAATACTTTAATTATTGCTATAATTTATTCCTTGTAGTTTAATATCTTTGTGTAGAGCAAAAATTTTAAATGAGAACTACAAGAGGTCAATATCTGAGATTCTTAGTTCACTGCTGGAATAAAAATTAGTACATTTCAAAGACTGTAAAAGCACTTACGGAAAGCTAATTTTACTTAATTTCAAGAATTAAAAAGATACAATTGGTCCTACTCTGGAAATTGATACATTTGTAAACTGTGAATTATTTGATATGTTTTGCAGTAAATCTGTAGTAAAAGACGTAGACAGTTAACCTATCAATATACACCTTTAAAAAATATAAATACATTATTTTTTGCCTGATATAGAAGTATTATATTATGTAAACCAGAGGTTTTGAAGCGTCTGGTTGTAATGAACAGTTGATTGGAAAGTCATTCTTTGTGAATTTCTTCCCAGTTTATTCTGGAATTCCAATTTATTTTCAGTCATAGAAATTTTCTCAATAAAATAGCCATCAATGTCACTGCAACAATTTGGGTTTTTATTTAAGTTTCCTGCAATTAGGAGTCATAGAGTATGACACGCAGTCCAAAAACATTCTTCCTGGATAAGAAGAGAATCATGTTATTGAAAAAATGATTCCAAGACAGAACTATTCTAATATCTCTCTTACTTTAATTTATTCCATCAGTGAGAAGCATATATGAAGGCAAAAATATCTTAAAGAAGAAATTAAGAGAGGTTTCTGTTTAAAGTTACACCCTGGATTAGAGATCTCCAAATCTTCTGCCTATAAGACATGCAAAAACTTGGAAATATTACTTTACAAAGATGAAAAAGACTTCAAGAAAGTAGGAGAATCATTTGAAACTAGCGATGAAGCAGGAGCCACTGTCCAGGAAAGTAAGTGAGTGGGAGAATTGTCAAAATACCCTGATGAAATGAAGCTTTCCAGGTACGGAGCTTACACAGAGATGTGCGGCGGCGTGGACCACGGACTAAGCCTTGGACTCGCGGAAGGTAGTGAGCCAGAAGAGAAACTACGCTGCCAAAATCTGGGACCCAGGAAAAGCTACATCTCGAAGAAAATCATTAACTGAAAGGATAGACATTTTTTGTGGGCTCTGGATAGAGGATTAAAAAACAAATAAACAAGGTTCTCTCTAGTATTTCAAAGGGATTAGCCATTTTCATGTGTGTTTAGGGCCTGAATGTTTACATCCCAAATCATCCAGTTTAGACGATACTTCTGAGAGTACCAGGAAAAATCAAGTACAATTCTGCTTGGATAGACACACCCTTAATATACACACAGGATGAGAATGATGTTGCCTGGGCACAGGGCGTGGGTGTCTCCAATCCAGCACACGTGTCTTTGAGTTTCTGTAGAGAAATTTCCAGCAAACGTGAGCCCACTATAGTAATATGACAAACACGAGACAGAAAGAGGGAATCTGAAACTATCGTCTATACAGCAACAAAATCCTTAGCTATTTTTAAATAATTCATTTTTCAGGATTTTTATAAGTTACATCATAAGCTGCTGAAGAGCAGTGTTGATTTCATGGAAGTCCACTGTAACTGACACTGGTTTTACAATCAGGGAGAATCAGAGTTGTGTAATGTGAGGTGGTGGTTAAATGTGGCAGTATTTAAATGAAATTAATTTATGTCTAAAATTAAAGGATGGTAATAAAAAGACACTAATAAAATCTAGCCTGAATTGTTAAACAGATTCTTTGGAAATGCTGAAGAAGGATGTCATCAATAGTAGCCCTGAATGGAAAATCCAACAGTATGTAAATAAATAAATTAAATAAATAAATACATAAATAAAAACCAAAATGCGTTTTCCCAAAACTCCCATAGAATATTCAAATAAGTAAGCCCCATGGAATATGTACATATATTTGTGCACATATATGTGTGTGTGTGTGTGTGTGTATATGTATGTATATATATCTCGACAAGTTTCAATTTCCTTGTAGACGTGGTACAGAGGATAGCTGTGAAAATTTTGATAGCTATGCTGTGACGTTGCTATATTGCTAGTATTGTAGAAAAACTGTACCCAAAGAATGCTCATTATAGAACTGCTTAACATGGACTGAAACTTCTTGCAGGGTGTCAAAGAATTCTCTTTTCATTTTATTTATTCACTCATTCATCATTCAAGCATCTTTATTTAACATTTAGCATGCACCATTCACTGCTCTAAGCACTGAGGATGCAGCAATGAAAAAGTGCAAAATCGCGAGCCTCTTACAGTAGTGTGCTGGGTAGTAGATTGCACAGACAGACAAGAGTAAAGAAATGAATATATGATATGTCAGATGCAATACATGCTTTGAAGAGAAACAAGGCATGGTGGAGAATAGAGAATTATAGAATGCTACTTCATACAAACTGGTTCAGTACAGTTCCTCTGATGCAGTGTTATTTGTTCAGAGACTTGAAGAAAATGACAGAAAAAAATAAAGCAGTTGGCAAAACCAAAGTGTTATATAAAAAGGAACCGCAGGTGCAAAGGCCCTGCGGCAAATGTAGATTCAGCACATTTGCTAAACATCAAGTAGATCATCATGGTTGGAGCAGAATAAACAAAGGAGAAGGTAGCAGGAGGTGGTATCAGAGAGTTCTCAGGGAACTATATCATGTAGAATCTTATAGATCATTGTAAGTCTCTAAATATTTTTTCTTTAATATTCATCATAAACTTTATTTTTATAGATTTAGGGGGTACCAATGCAGTTTTGTTACATTAATATAGTGTGTAGTGGTGAAGTCTGGGCTTTTCATGTATCCATCACCCAAATATTAACAGTATACATTGTATCCACAAAGCAATTTTTCATCTGTTATCACCCCCTCCACCTTCCCATCCTCTCACCTAATACCGTTGCACTCTATGGCCATATGTACACATTATTTATCTCCCACTTATAGTGAAAACATGCATATTTGATTTTCTATTTCTGAGTAGTGTCATTTAAGATAATGGCTTCCAGTTCTATTCATGTTGCTGCAAAAGACATGATTTCATCATTTTATGTGGCTAAGTAGTATTCCGTGGTGCATATTTACCACATTTCCTTTACCCGGTCATCCACTGGTGGACCCTTAGGCTGGTTCCGTACCTTTGCTAGTGTGAATAGTGCTGTGATCTAAATTATTTTGAATGAGATGAGAGCCACTGAAGAATTCCGAGCAAAATAGTTACGAGATCTGACTCACGTTTTAAAATAGTAATTCTGGCTGCATTCGAGAGGATGATCGATAGAGAGGATGGGGCAAGGATGGAAGCCGGGAGGGAAGGCGGAGGACCGTGGCAAATGCCCAGGTAGGAACATCTGAGGGTTCAGATCCTGTTGGTGCGGTGGTCACTGACAGCAGGTGGGGGTGAACGGAAGGGGAATACAAGGAAAAGATAAATGTCAAGGAGGACTTCGTGACTTTTGGCACTATTAACTGCAGAATGGGACTTTCTTTTATTTCGATGAAAAAGACTCGGTAAGGGAAATCAAGAGCTGATTTGGGACACATTGCGGATTTCTGCTGGACATTGACATGGAGATGTTCAGTAAGGAATTTGATTTTCACGTTTAGAATTCAGCAGAGAGCTCTGGGTGGAAGATATGCATTTAGTTGTCATTCGAAAAAAATGTTATTTAAGATCACAAGAGTGATGCTGCTGCCTACGGTGTGAATGTGCACAAAAGAGAGAAGAGCTCAGAAGGCTGGAACGAGGGCTGCCCAAAGCTGAGCGGTCCGGAGCAGGGGTAGAAACAGCGACCAAATGTGAGAGGAAGCTTCCAGTGACGGGAAAGCAGAACAAATAAAGGGCGATGACTCGGCGATACGAGGGAAAGCGTCTCAGGGGAATTTATAATCAACTCTGTCAATATCTTCTGATGGCTGGAGATACTACCTGAGGTCTGAAAACTGTATTTGCTACTCGGAAGTCATTTGCAGCCTTCGCGATGACTGTTTTGGTGAAGTGTTTAGGGCTAAACTTTGATTATCGTGAGTTTAAGAGATAGTAGAGTAAAGCACATTCATTGGGGGAGTTTTACTGCAAATGGGAGCAGAGAAATGGTGCAGCAGCTAGAAGGGGTGTGAGGTCCATTTTTGTTTGCAATAAGAAATACTGCAGTGCGTTATATGAGCTTGGACTAACAGAGACAGAGAAATTGATGACGGTCAGAGGACAGGGTTTCAGGGGTGATGTCCTTGCGTGGGTGGGGATTGCACGAACGGAAGGACCGGCTGTAGTCGGGTCGTGGACAGCTCGTGGAAGCCAAATTAAATGGACATAGATATGATTCGAACTTCATACCAGCGTCATTGTGCTCTTTCACGCATTCATCAATTCTACTTGGCAACCATTTGATGAGCATTTTAAACTTTGATATCCGTATGTAGGTCAATAAAGAGGACAGCATGTAACAAAAATTGAAATGGATTAAAAAATTGACTGAAGATTCTAAATTTCCTGAGAAATAATTAAGAATAAAAAATCTATAGTTAGTATAAAGGCACTTATAACACATCTGTAAATTTGAATTATTTTAGTTTCCTCACATTTTGAATTGATAGATTTGTCCTAAGAAGCATTCTGGATTTACTCTTATTCTTCCTTCACACGTTTAAGAGAATAACATTCTAATATCTAATGAAATTCAGATTATTTATTTTTGGATAAAAGATACACATTCAAACATTTGCAGTACTTATAGGTTTGTAAAAAATGTTCTCCTATTGATCAGAATACAACTAGAAAACCAAAACCAAAACGAGCGCATAAAGAGACAGAAAAGCAGGAAAAAAACTTCAGCCACCCACCGAAGGTATGTTTTTCTCCTTACTGGCACCATCTCCTTTATTTTGTCCATGTACTTGTTTTTTTGTTCCTTCCTCTTGTGATTTTTATGTTGCACGCTGGTAAGACAACCCCAGGGTCAGTCCTAGCCCATCACGTGCATTTTAATGAGTTGGGACGGAAACACCTGGCATTTATTTCTGGGTATAATTGGCAGATTATATAACCTACTAACATCCTGATTGGTAACATTACCCAGCTCAGGATGTTTTGCAGCTAGTGTTAAAATGTAATTGAAATGTAAATAGAGTAGCAAGTGCGGTAGGTAGCAAAGAGTGCAAATATTTTTCTATTCATAAAAAGAACTCAAAATGGAAAAGCAGGTTAAAGACAATTTAATCAATAATTTAAATCAAATCCCTCTCTCTTCTCATTGGTTACTGATTAGCTACTGCATCGATCCAATAATTGTAATGTTTTGTGTTATTTCTTTTTAATTTTCGTTAACATTATACAGTAACATTTATTTCAAATTAAGATGAACATTGCCAGGCAAGAAGGCTTCCAACATTTTAAAAATTCTTATGTTCTTTATATGAAAGACTCTTTTGTATCTTGGCAATGTATTATAACCCTGCTACATTGAAGACAGAGTAGAGATATGTACACATTTTTCTTGCATAGAAATATTTACATTCACATTCTTTTCACTTATATATTAAGCTGAGGTTTGTCTTTTGGCAAAATAAAGTTTACTTTACTCTAACGAAAAAATTTGCAACATTTTTGAAGCATTAATTCCATAAATCAGCTTATATTTTCTGCAAATATCCCTGCTAATACCAAAAATAAATAAATAAGTAAAATCAGTAGCAAGAGAATTGTGCTTTATAGACCAAGTTCAGCATCCAGTTGGCACCATCACCTCTTCAGGTCATCTCTTTTTTTATGGAGATTGGCATATCTGATGTGACATTTTTCAGCCTGCCTTTCGATTGGCTGAATTTTTCTGTTAGCCCTCCCAAAGGCACAGCCTTGGACCCGTGCTTTGTCCAACAGTTTCCCAAGAGTAGCTAAGCATTTTCACGAGGAAAGGACAGAGAGGTTAGAAAAAAATGTCAATCATCTCTAGTTGTATTGAATTCCCTACTGCACTGTAGATAAAGAGAATACCCTTTAAGTGACTTCAGCATAAATTGTATTATGTCCATTTTTGTTCAAACAGAATTATATTGTCTGGCCCAGATTAATTAAAATAATTTGTGAAATCACAGGTCTATTTTCAATAATTCAAAGTACATGTTAAATGAGTGGATTAATATAAACAAATATATGTATGAAAATAAAATAAATATTTTAGAACTTGATCACATTGCGTTCCTAATATATTTTTGTATATGTACCTGTACTTTTATAAAGCCATTACAAAAGATAATGGCTTACTCTGTGAATAGGACTTTGTATTTCTTATAAGGGAATATTAATCATTAAAATTCTAAAGCAAAGAATGACACAAAGGGTGTTTTTCAAATGATAGCCTATATTAGAAATCAGCATATAAAAAGGATTGTGTCCCCATACACAGATTTCATGGAAATTTATACTTAGATATAAAAATATAAGATACACAAAGTAGTAGCTGCATCTTTTTCTGAAATTTTTCATATCATTTTATTGGTGATTTGAGGTGAGCATTGAACTAAAATGTATTTCTGCTTTATTAATAGTATTTATATTTCCAAAGTATTAAAATATTCAAAATCAGGAACAAAAAAATGATTTAACACTCATGAAATTATAAAATCCATTAATATGGAATTAATAATGTCCAGACAAATATACTTTTGTAAATATCTGTATTTGCTTATATTTTCTTTCCTGAAACAATTCAGTATCCACACAAATAAACTGCAGTCACAAAGAATATGAATATAATTAAGTCACAATGTAATGTAAACATTTCATCTTTTATTAAATAAAGTTTCCAAAAGGTTCTAAAAGCTTTCTAAAAGGTTGTGTTTTCTTTCTGTTCATTAAAAAAAAAAAAAAATCCTGGTGGGAAAACGTTTACTATAACCATAGTAGTGACTTTGATAAAATAAATTATTTTACTAATAGAGGGAGGAGAGGTGGAAAAGCCTGCTCACTTTGTCAGCTGATCTAAAATGCATCACCTGTCACCTGTGCAGTCCCCGTTTGACAGTTCAGTGCCTCCTCATCTTCTGGGAATGGCATTGCTGAGCTCTGAGCACACTGTGCCTGTATGCGAACTGTCAAAGAGAAGCTGACACATCATTAGTGCTGACCTCCATCATGGCAATAACAACATGAAACCAAACAGCACAGCTAATTTTCATTAGAGTTCAAATTAATCTCCAAATCTTTCCATCTAGCTCTGTGCAAAGTAAGTCCCAGAAAGAAAACATTTGATGAACTTGCGTGATAGACTGACAAAATCCTATGCTTAGAAATCCACACAGAAGTCTGCATTCTAAAGAGCTCAATACAATTCTTTTTATAACTCAAGCAAAATGCAGTCTCTGCGACCAACAGTGGAACTAAATTAGTCTGTGGTACCTCACAGCAAGGATTACAAGTCGCCCAATCTCAGCAGCGCTGCTGCCTTAATTCCCTTCCAGCCCAGATGCTTCAGACGAACACCAGCTCCCACAAGAGGCACGCAGGTATGGCATGGCTGGCTAAGCTCGCTGATGTTTCTTTGCCCCGCTGCTCCCTGCCCTCACTTAAGCATGGAGTGCACAGTGAAACGCAAAACACGTGGCCTCCAGTAGGAGAAAGCCAGCCAGGGAAAAGGACCAGCAAGTGTCACATTGAAACACTGTGCAATGATGCAAATGAACCAATTTTCTGGCTTTTGCTCCTCAAAATTCAAGAAGTCACAAAGCTAGGTCACTTGGGGGAAACAAGCCTCCTCTCCACTCCAAGACTGTCAAAATTGCACACTGCTTCTCCTCTCACTCTGCTAGAATCAAGTGAATGACCTTTGATCCTGACCAAGTGTATTTACTAAAGCCATCAACACATACAGCCTCGCATTGTCATGTGAGACACACAGCGTGTGTGAGTCCCTGAATATGTGTTCAGCTCAATATGGGGGAAATACATTTTAAGAATTAAAGGATTGCTCTTAAATATTTAAAGCATTTATTTTTTGCATCTTAATACATGAATTGATTTCTTGCAGAACAAGCTAAACTTTCCCATAAAATTATACAGGGCACCTTTGGAAGAACATTAAATCTTTGAAGTAGCCTTGATCCCATTGCTGAAATTACTGTTTCAGTGCACCAGTGGCCTGTTTTGTTGCTCTGGGTGTGCGAAACAGAAAATCTACAACGCATACTGGAGAGCAACCTCAAGTACCGAGGCCTAACTGCAGGGTCCTGAAGGGAAAAGCAGCCAGCTACGCGGGAATTTAGCCGTCAGTTACGGAGAAGCTCACTTTGTGCGAAGGCCCTGGACAGCTGGTGAAGGACAGTGGCAGAGCTACAAGCGGTGGCAGGTTCTGGGGAAGCGACACGTTAGCAGCAGTGATGTGTGTGCGTGACTCACACTTTTTCCCCTTTCAGCCGTCCTTGCATAAATAGCGGCAGCATCAGCAACAATAACTAAGTTGAGATATGAAACATCAATGATATATTTTTAATTTTCTCAACACTGGGACATTTGTCATAATTTAATGAGAGGCACATGGCATAGTAGAAAAGAGCACAGGGCTTTGAAATCAGATAGGTCATGGCTGAAAGCCTACTTCTGACCCTTACTGGTTTTGTGTCCTTCAAATGGTCACTTAAATGCTTTTATACTCAGTTCCTTCTCTGTAAAATAGTGATAATTATTTGAATAAGATGTGAATTAAAAGTAATATATATGATAATAGAAAGACAGTATCACTGGCATATCGAGGTAATTATAGATTTGAGTTGGTAAATCTAAATTATCTGACGGTATTACATTCTGCTACATGCTTGAACTAAGATTTAGATGAACGTCTAATACACTGATGAGGTAGTTTTGACTTTAATTTTATGGCTTGAACTTAATTTCCTCAAAGCTCAGTTATCTAAGTCAAAAATAATCTAAACCCTTTATTTACTCATCAAATTGAAGACGATTAGTTAATGGCACATGCCTACCAAAAGGAGGAGCTCAAGATTTCTTCATTCTCATCCCTTCTCTTAGGATGGATTAAATCAAAGAACAAGTCAGGGCCCAGGTGCTAGAATTGAGTACATCTTCATCTCTTGGGAATCTTACATTCTCCCTCTGCAGCCTTTACTGGGAATTCATCACAGGGGAGCCTTAGTCTCCCAAGTAATTAGCACGAATGAGGGCCTGCTCAAACATGAACAGGCCCATCTCTGAGAACGCCTAAGATGAGTGGATTCATCTAGTTCTACTCTAAACAGTGAAAAAAAATGTATTTTTCTTCTTCACTTCAGTCTTCTTATACTTCTTTATTGTAATCTTTTCTTCTCACTGGAATGGTAATTTTTTTAGGAAAAAAGTGTAGGGAGTAGGAGGCCAAGTAGGTATCTTGCCATGTTTAGGTGCTAGAGCTTATCTACCTAGTTTACGTAAGAGAAGTATTTGCCACCTCACGGGATCAGTCTGGTGCACGAGGAGATTGCAGCAAGATTTGAACATAGAATTCAAGCAAATATAGGAGATACCTATATTAGTATAAGCTAACTTGTAACTTGTTCCTTCAGGAGACCAATTATTGCATATTTGAGCTTTCAGGATCCTAGGTCCCAGGCCCAAAGGAAAAAAAATTCTTTTATGCATCAATTTCTTTCTGTAGGTAGCTGTAGCGTGTCATTAGAACTGGGGTTCAATTCTTGCTTCTTCCACTGGTAGTTATATGATCTTGGATAAGT
The DNA here is from genome assembly GCA_963575035.1 of Avahi laniger. Taxonomy (NCBI): domain Eukaryota; kingdom Metazoa; phylum Chordata; class Mammalia; order Primates; family Indriidae; genus Avahi; species Avahi laniger. The sequence continues at coordinate 18,180 of CAUYSK010103445.1, read as the reverse complement.
TACCTAATCTTTCTATGTTTTTATCCTGATCCAAATGAGATTATAAAAATGTAACCTCCCTAAGCTTGTTTATTCCTGTATTCATCAAATATTGATTAAGCTCCTGCTATTTGACAGGCACTGCTTTAGGCTCTAGAAAATAATGCTGAACAAGGAATACCCAGTCTACATAAACTGTGTTCTAGTGGAGACACTGAGAATAAATACACAGATATATATCAGTTAAAGAGCTATTAAGAAAAACAATAAATGCTGAAGGGTTTGTCAAGAAAGTCATTCCTAAAGTAGCCAGCCATGCATATCGGGCTCAGGGAAAATGAAGTGCAAAGGCCGTGAGATGATGTGTGCTGGAATATTAAAGGGCTTGTGTAAATTCCAGGATTGCTGAAACTATATGAGCAAGGAGGAGGGTGATAAGAGATGTAGTCAGCAAGGGTCAGGGGACAGATTATATAGTGTCCTTTTGGGCCATTTAAAGAACTTCAGCTTTTATCCTGAGTATTGTGAAAAGGAATGTCCCCTTGAGCAGAAAGTGACGTAATATGACTTCCATCATGACCACACGTGGACAACGGAAGATCAAGAGTGATGTTAGAGAAATATTGGAAAGCAGGAGTGGCCCAGACAGTGACTATGGCTTGGGCTGTGGCAGAAACGTAGAAGTAAGGGGAAATAATATGATTAGAAATGCATTTGGGAGGTAGAGCTGATAGAATTGCCTCACGGATAGCTGTGTGTAGAGTGGAAAGAAATGTGAATCCGAGGTTTTTGCCTTGGAATGAATGTCAACGTTGGGCAGGAGGGAAGGGTCATACATACATGAAAAGTTCTTTTTGAGATGATCACTTAACAACAAAAGAGAGATTTTTAAAATATTCTGATAATTATTAAAGTCTTGAAACCACGTTTTTCACATAGTAAAAACTCAAAGAATTATAGCTATTAATCTGATTATTATTTATGCCCTATCATCTCATATAATATTGGCAGAGAAGGTGATATGTGCACAGAAGATGAAGGATAACAGTGCTGCCTGGGGACAATGAGGCCACGGTACCGAGAGCTGAAATTGTTCTGGGCAAAGTCCCTGTGAAAGTAGCAGCATCTGGCCTTTGCAGGACTAGCATTTATTAAGAGGTCTGCACGTATGGAATTTGAGGACTAAAAGGTTCCCTGATCAGTTCTTTGCAGGTCTCCAGAAGCAAAACTAAAATCAGTAAAATCTATCTTCACTTTTAACTAATTACTCAGAGCAATATACACACTTAGATGAAATGTTCTACTTTATAGACCATCTACTGTTTTTTCTCCTTACATTATCAATACTGTTTCTACATTTAGAACTAGCAGAATATACTTTTCTAACTCACCTATAAACCTAATATCATCCTGTTGTTTAGAAATGTGGAAGACTTTATGTTGAAGACCATTACAGAGAGTTTTAATTAGCCTTTTAAATTATCATTAGTGAGACAGGCTAAAATGCTTTTGACATGAGTGGATATATAAAAAATAAAATCTATTTTTGGTTATTTTTAGCAGATATTTCTAGACACTTTGTTCTAAAGAACAAAATCATAGATACACATGTTCCAGCCCCCTCATCTTTATCAAATATTAGTATTTTCTATAATTGCTTCAGCATTTTCACAGAATAAAACATTATAGATTTGGTTGAACCTCTTTATAGTCCCTTCTCAGATCTCATTCTTCTCTCCTATCCCAAAGAGAAGAGCTACTTGGATTCGGGTTTACTTTTCCCATGTATCTTTTAAACTTCCATTACATAAGTAGGCACCCACACCATATTTTATATTGTTTATAAGTCTATAGCTTTATCTAAAGAGTAATAGTCTACAACTTAATCATTTTCATTCAATTTTATATTTATAAAACTTACCCATGCTGATACACACACCTTTTGCCCATTTATTTTCATTTTTGGAAATATGCTATAATGTATTAATGTAATATATTAATTCATTCTCCAGTTTATGGATTTAAATCATTCAAATTTTTCAATATTAAAAAGAAGTTTTCAAAAACATTTTCCTACATGGTCTCCTTGTGCACAAATTCAATATTTTCTCCCAGGCAGAGAATATCCCCAGTGTGACCGTAATCGATTTGGGATGTGCCAATATGTTTGCACCCTCAGGCTTCTGAATAGTTGGTGAAAATATTTTATCTCTTTGGATAGCCCAGGTCATTTACCCTAGTACTGCAGTCCCCAACCTCCAGGACACAGGCCAGCACCAGTCCACGGCCTGTTAGGAACTGGGCTGCACAGCAGGAGGTGAGCAGCAGGCCAGCCAGTGAAGCTTCATCTGTATTTACAGCCGCTCCCCATCGCTACCGTCACCACATAAGCTCCACCTCCTGTCAGATCAGCGGTGGCATTAGATTCTCACAGGAGTGTGGAACCTACCATAGACTGCCATGTGAGGGATGTAGGTTGTGCTCCTTATGAGAATCTAATGCCGGATGATCCGAGGTGGAGCTGAGGCGGTGATGCTAGCACTGGGGAAAGGCTGCAAATACAGATTATCATTAGCAGAGAGATTTGACTGCGCAATAACTGTAATGCACTTGAATCATCCAGAAATCTGCCCCTCTTCCTTGAAAATGGTCCCTGGTGCCAAAAAGGTTGAGGCCACTGTCTTCAAATGTCATCATTTTCTAAATTTTTTCATGACAAAGAAATATTTGGGAAATATTCATGTAGCTTATGTAGTAGTAGAATTTCTGATGATAGGGTATGCAAAAAAGAGTCACCTTAGCAAGCTTGACTATTATCCTTTCAAATGGGGCCACAAGGGCCTGTTGCTTACAAGGCTGCCCCTTAGTTGGCTTTTGGAAACTTGGATTTCTGGAGGGTCGTACCATTCCCAGAACTTATAAAGGTGGTTCACTGTGCTTAAATTATTTGTACCACCAATATGAATTAGACAGAATATTTGCTTTCCTTCTGGAAGTCTAGAATTTTGGTACTTGCTAGGAAGAGGGTGCCTGTGTGACCAGCCCCTAATAGAGACCCTGGGCACTGAGTCTCTAATAACCTTTTTTTAGAGGATAGCATTTTACATGTGTTGTTACAACTTGTTGATAGAATTGTGTGCTTCCTGTGTAAGGCCACTGGAGGGTGACTCTGAAAGATTGTGCTTGGTCTCCTCAGAACTTCCCTCCAAGTGCCTTCCCCTTTGCTGATTTTGCTCTATATCCTTTTGCTGTGATAAAACACAGCCCTGAGTATGACCTGATGCCGAGTCTTATGAGTCCCCCTAGAAAATCATCAAACCTGGAGCTGGTCTTGGAGACCTCTGACATATGGAGTATTACCACATTTTTTTCTACTGAACAAGCTTCACTAGAAACATTTCTAGATTTTGAAATTGCAAACTAGGTCTTTTACAATTAAGAAACATTCAAATTCTTTACCTGGAACCCAGAGGTTTTGGTCAAGGTCCCCTGAAAAGAGGCTTCCTCCCGAAGAGTAACATTGTGAGTGAGTAAGCAGCCTGGCTGGAATCAAGAATCTCTGCACTCATGGGCCATTACTTTTACATTTTTTGGTTTTTCTGTGCATTCTCAGTGATTCATTTGTCTGTTCATTTGTCAGATCATAGTAATTTTTCCACTTTAGAAATTTCTTTGTAACTGGATTCTAAGCTACGATTCACTGCTATAACACCCCACCCCTACACTACTATTATTTCATGATTTGCTTATAGTTACTTCTATGCTTCCATCAGAGTAGGAAACTAGGAGACAGGGTGAGACCTAATGTGGGGGCTTGAAGATTGGGTGTGGGTGTTGAACAACCCTCAAGCAGAAGCTAACCGGAGGGGCTGACAGCCACAGGCAAACACCGGCTGTGACTTGCTTGTCAGCTATCTCTGCCACCCTGCATGAACTTTAGCTAATTATGATATCATTGACGTTGCAGTTTTAAAATTTCACCACTCTGGAAATCACCATGCCAGTTCTGAAACAATCATATAAAGTATAAAAATGAGAGGGATCCCAATTCTAAGAATTACTACCAAAATTCTTAGTAAAAGCCAACCCCTTAACCTTGAATATTCCTCCCCTCAATTAGTAAGACTTCAAAAGACCAAAAACTACTTCTTCCCAGTGCAGCTGCTCTTGTTTGGAGCCTGTCCATTCCCTGTGTACTTTCACGTTCAATAAAATACTGCTGCTTGCTTGGCTTACCTAGTGTATCCTGAAATTCTTTCCCCCAATGATCACCAATAACTTGGAAAAATCTCCTTTCTGAGGCTGCTAATACTTCTATTCTCAACTGGCACCCCAAAGATTAACTCTGTCTTTTTAATTTATATTAACAAAACCAGAATTTTTTGTCCTATTAGTTTGAGAAAATTTTAACTGATTTTGTTCTCTTCACATTGCATCCAGTTTTTGATCACAGCATCTAGTGTACTGAAGAGATAGATGATAGATAGATAGAAAGATAGCTAGAAACTAAGCATTTACTACAGAATATATCAAGCTAATGCCCACATTTAGGAAGATCACTTAAATAAATCATTAATTAAAGTTAAATTTCCTCATATCCTAAAATAATTAATACTGAATATTTAAGAGGCCATATTTTGAATAGTGTTATTAATAAATCCACCTGTTTAAATTTCTCTATTGCTTTTCACTCAAAGAAATCATGATTGGCCAATACTTTGATATAAAAAAGCTCTAAAGAAGTTTCTGTTATTTAAAAAACTCAAAACTTTAGGAATAAAGAGATAAATAGGAGAATAAGTTTTAAAATTATTCATTATTTTTATGGCCCAAAAATTTGCCTTCTATAAAACACTCTGAGCCACATTGCTTAAGGTAATGTATTCTCATGCCTAAGAGTAAGTTTGGCACCTTTGATGGATTATTTAGTTGTTTCCCAGTACATGAACACATTTAGCAAGTAACATTCTATGATAAGCCTAATTTTCTGAGGTAGATTGTATATTCCTGAAACATAAGGAGACATGATATAAGGAGTTAATAAGGTGCAATATTGATGCCTGATATAATGACAGGTGTGTAGTAACCATACACACACACACACACACACACACACACACACACATGCCAAATAAATAAGGGAATTACTATTGACAAAATAGTAGAAAGTATATGCTTATTTGTTTGTTTCAAAGTATACAGATAAGTTGCCAAGGGGAAGACATTTTATGACGACTTTTTTCCCTAAATTTTTGGACTAAATACCTCCCAAACACCTCATCTTTGGAGCCTGGGAAAATTAGGAGGCTGCTATGGCTCCCAGACTTGTAAAACTGATGATGCCTGATGCTTTAGAAGTAGTTTTTCAAAGTGCTCTGATCCAATTTCACTTCCAGGCCTTGCTAGCTGTACTCCACTCCTCTCCTATTCACCGCACAGCACTCACTTAGATGCCCTGCGGCAATTGTTAATGTAACTGCTAGTGAAGGAATCGTGTTGCCCAGGGACAGAGCACATGTTGCTTGCATTAGAACCCACTTAAAAGTCAAGTGTTTGGATTTTAAAACCAGTACAAACCTTAGGGAACTAACACTTAGATATCAATTCATTGCCGTTATGACAAAAAAAGAAATGCTTCAAGCAGAGTCAAGAGAATTTTGGATAGTCCCACAAAAGAAAATACTGCATAGAATAGATAAATAGATAGGTAGGACTTTTTATTGTGATGCTTTACTGAATACAGGTGCAAAGAAAATAAGAATTCTGATGTATTCTTTGAAAGCAGGATGAGTTCTAGAATAAAATAGATTGGTATTAGTGGTGTAAAACATGAATAAAACACTTACAAATTTGGCTAAACCATTAATTTACTGAGAGCCAATGAATCCTTTAATTTCAAGCAAAAAAAGTTGCAGAGAACTTTAGTTTAGAAGTTTTCAAATTTATTAAACATGATGTTTATTTTTTTTATTTCAGCATATTATGGGGGTACAAATGTTTAGGTTACATATATTGCCTTTGTCCCACCTGAGTCAGAGCTTTAAGCGTGTGTGTCCCCAGACAGTGCGCACCACACCCATTAGGTTTTTAAAACTCATTCCCTTCCCTCCTCCCATCTGCCATAAATGGAAAAACAAGCACCACATGTACTCGCCATCAAACTGATATTAACTGATCAACATGAGGATTTTTTATCATCAAGCAAAAAGATATATTTTAAGTTTTCATTGATTTGGAGAACACTAAAGGATAAAAATAAGCTAGTATAAATTCAAGGGTCATTAAATTAATATATACATATTCAAGATATTTTGTCCATTTGGTATACAACCAACACTTGTGGGTGCATATGGATTCAACAACCACTTTAAATTGCGCCATTGCCTTCCTCTTCCTTAACCCTGCAAGGCCCCTAATCAGTGAATTGGAACCTACAATGTGGAAGAAGAAAAATGTGAAATTCTTTAGGTAAGTAAAATAAAGAAATAAGAACATAGATGTCCTTATTGGCAAAGCCAGAGATCAGCCTCAAGTCTCCTGCCTTCTAAGACTGTGCTTCTTGAAGCCTAGCTCTTCTTCTCCTGCTAAGGATCACTGCTGAATGATGAGAAAGGCACAAATTAAACCTTATCCTGGGTGATATTTCAAAACAAGGAAAATCAAGGTCAACTTAATCTGATCTCTTACCTCCTAGTCTAGGTGATGAGGTCCTTCCCAGCACGGTAAGAAACGGCTGCACAAAGAGCAGAAGCAGAGCAGAGAAAATACCCGCGGTCCTCTCCTGTTGTGATGTGTTTGCCGTATCCGCTGCGGCTCATTTACTTCCACTCAGTATGGATCCCGAGGACAGTATCTTAGAAAGGGAAGATCTTCTTCTTACGGTTCTTTCAGCAATGCTGCTACACCATCATGTCCTTTGTACCTAGTCGTTTAAGTTTTTAAAATAAAGTTGGCAATTTTGTACTGATGGTTGCTATTCCCATCTCAGAAAGAAAAATCATCGGACTAGAAATCAGGTGAAACAATATTGTATTCAGTTTTCTGACTAAGGAGGGATTGATTTGTGGACAAAGACAGCCACGAACTACATTAGGGGAGGCTTAGCTAAAAGAGAGCTATAAATAACAGGTTTCCACTGGCCGGACATCCCAAGGGCAGAGTGAATTTTGGCCAGGATGAAATAAGTATGAATAGGGTAATGAATAAAATAAAACATTTTTATTCCAACTAGAAAGAAAAGAGTTATTCTATCCACGAATAGTAAACATGTAAATAATACGGTAAGATGCAAGAAGGTAAGATGGAGAAGGTGAAATGGCTAAATGTTTCTTTTATTGGGAGAACCGGTGTTTTGAGAGAGGTTTCCGGGGTGTGCATTTGTGTGTGTGTGAAATAAGAGATTTGTTAGGGTCAAGAACAGAAAGAGCAGAGAAAGGTAACTGATGAGAAAGAATATAACCAACTATTTCCCCACATCCTTAAACATCAACCTAGGAAATATCCCAGTCTCATCTTTCTTTGCCTAATGGAGGAATATTTTATTCTAAACCCAATAGCAAAGTTCTTGAATTACTAAAATATTATATGAGTATTTTCTTGTGGGATATCCTCAATGAAAGTATGAAAACCCCTGATTGTGAAAGAAGAAATTCTACATGATACAATTTTTAATAAGGATTTGAATGTATTAATTACCTAAAGCCTTCAATTTCACTATGATGAAACCTAAGAATATTTCATTTAAAGAAGTTAAATAAATTTTAGCAAAAAGATAAGCTATTCATTAGCATTAGGACTTTTAATGTGTGCTTGATGAATAATTACAGCACTAAAACTCAACAGAAAATAAAAAGAACAAAAAGAAATAATATAAAAATCTTTCTCTTATTAGCTCTAGGGATCATTTTACCGGCTAGTACAGAAATATGTAACCACCGTTCACAACAATCCTTCTTTCTGACTCCAATTTGCCCACCAAGAAGTGATTTGCATATTAGGTCAGGCAACAATTTTCAGGGATGTCACTTACTAAGGGTCTTTCAGCAATGGTGTTACACTGTCATGTCCTCGGCAGCCCTGGTAAGTTTTTGAAGTGAAGTCTGCAGTTTTGTACTGAGAGTTGCTATTCTAATCTCAGGGGGAAAAAAAACCCATCAGACTAAAAAGGAGATGATATACTATTTTATTCCGTTTTCTGACTAAGGATGGAGAAATTGATTTATGGACAAAGATTAAAACAAACCACAATAGGTGTGGCTTAAATAAGTGATAGGTATAAATGATAGCTATCCACTAATATTTAAAGGCTGAACAACCCAGGGGAAGAATATAATTTTAGCTAGGATAAAATAAGAGGGAAAAAAAAAGTATTTTTTAAAAAAGCAGCATAATCTAATGAGATGGGAAGGCCACTATTAGCTCACAGGGAAGAAAGATGGAGCTATACACACACACACACACAATACACACACACACAATACACACAAGTATACACACTCTACATGTGTGTGTGTGTATGTATACATATATAAATTTTTAAATGTAGTCTAAGTAAGATAGTCTTACACTTTGAAATGAAGTGTCAATCTCGAATGACACTACTTAGAAAGATGCTAATGGAGAATGATATGACCTAGTATGTAAATGACTTTTGGAATTAGAAGGTACTTTTGCCACTGCTGGCTGTTAATGGCTTTCGTTTTATTAAACATTAGCAAATAGAATTTTATTAATATTGTAGTTTGAAAAATACAGAAGGTTTTTATAATAATTTACCTATAGGCAAAGAGGTAGTCATTGCAATTGGCAAAATCAAGAACCAAGATTAGAAGTTTTTGACAATGCTGGTGGTAAAAATCTACAGAAAAATGATACTAATATAAAAAACTAATTTTTGTGTTTACCGTCTGATCTCCTCCACTTTGTTTTCTCATCACGCACAATAATCACTTACAATAATATTTCCTAAGCTCTCGGTCCCACCAATTCCAATTGTTGTTTGAGCTTTAGATTGCCTGAATCTCTGACAAAACATACCTAAAGTTTCTTGTAACTCCTGTCTTTCTATTGGTTTAGTTTGATTTTTATTCAAATCTAACCTTTACTATTTGCTTTGTTGAAGAAAAATGATGGCAAATTCCCTTAGTCTTTACATGTATGAAATATCATTATTTTGCCCATACATTTAACTTTTACTTTATAAATATTATTTTATTTAATAAAATCAAAGTTGAAATTTATTTCTCTCAGAGCAATTTTTTTTTTTTTTTTTTTTGGAGACAGAGTCTCACCCTGTTTCCCAGGCTAGAGTGCGATGGTGTCATCATAGCTCACTACAAACTGGGTCCAATTGATCCTCCCGCCTCAGCCTCCCACGTAGCTGGGACTAGAGGTGTGGGCCACATGCCCAGCTAATTTTTCTATTTTTGTAGAGATGGGGTCTCGCTCTTGCTTAGGCTGGTCTCAGACTCTTGGCCTCAAGCGATCCTGTTGCCTCAGCCTCCCAAAATGTAGGATTGCAGGCATGAAAGACTTTAACTTATTGTCTTCTATAATGGACTTTTTACTAAAGAAAATTTTGATTCTTTTTGGCCTAAAAATGATTTCTTTCTAGACAATCTACTTTCTGTCTGACAGATTTTTATATTTTTTTCTTTATTATTGGTGTTTTGCGGTTTCAATGTATCATCATCCTGCTCTACTATCAGTACGATTTTGATCTAAAGGTATACAATTTCAAACCTCAGCAACTCTACCTTCAACACTGGTTTTCTTGTCCAACCACCTTCCTTTTTTGGTACTTCAGGTAAGACATGGACCGCGGCCTCAGATTGATTCTCCAGGTCTCATCAGTGCCACTTGCTTTTGGTTCTCTTAAACTGCTTTAATTTATATTATTTTCAAATTCACTATGTCTCTCCTCAAATGAATTGCCTTTAACTTCATAGCTTACGTTCAATTTTTTTTTTTAGTTAACAAAATTCCATGATTTACATTGGGATTTACTCTTAATACTGTTCATGTTATGGGTTTTGATAAATGCACAATGACATGTGTCCACTATTACAGCATCACACAGAATAACACTTTCACTGCCCCTAATATTCTCTGTGCTCTGCCTATCCTTCCCTCCCATCTAACCTCTGGCAAGCACTGATGTTTTTACTCTCTCCAGAGTTTAGCCTTTTCTTTAATGCAAAATAGTTGGAATCAATATTATATTATGTTTTTCAGATTGGCTTCCTTCAAAAAGCAATATGCATTTAAAGTTTCTCCGTGTCTTTTCATGGCCTGATAGCTCATTCTTTGCAACATTGATTAATATTCCATTGTATGGACGTACCAAAGATTATTTATTCACTCATTCATCTTTTGAAGGACACCTTGGCTGCTTTCAAATTCAGGAAATAACTGAAAAATCTCGTATAAACATTAGTGTGCAGGTTTTAGTGTGGACATAAGTTTTAATACATCTGGGTAAATACCAACGAGCACAATTGCTGAATTGTTTGATAAGATTATGTTTAGTTGTAGAAGCAACAATCAAGCTGTCTCTGAGCGGCTGTATCATCTTGCATTCCCACCAGCAAGAAATAAGTTCCTCTTCCTCCACATCTTTGCCGACATTTGGAGTTGTCAGAGTTTTTGCATTTTAGCCATTCTATTACCGTAGTGTATAGTTGTATCTCAGTGTTATTTTAATTTGCAGTTCCCCAAGGACATATGATGTCGAGCATCTTTTCATATGTTTTTTGCTATCTGTTTGTCTTCTTTGGAGAGATGTCTGTTTAGACTTTGGTCCATGTTCGGTTGGATTGTTTGTTTTCTTATTGGTCCATTTTATGTTCCTTGTATATTCTGGATTACAGTCCTTTATTAGACATGTGTTTTGTGAAGATTTTTCTCCCAATTTGTGGCTTGGTTTTTTATTCTCTTATCCGTGTCTTCTGAAGAGTAAAAGGTTTTAATTTTAATGGTTCAATTTATAGATTTTTTTCCTTTCATGGACTGTGCTTTTTCTGTTGTATCTAAAATTTTAATTAACAAACTCAATGTCAGCTAGATTTTCTAAGTGATTTCTAGAATTTTTATAATTTTATAGTTTTGCATTTTATATTTAGGTTTATGATTCATTTTTGGTTAGTTTTTGTTAAGAGTGTGTCTTAGTTTTCTGTAGCTTACACCAGAACACCTGAAACTAGATAAATTATAAATAAAAAAATATTTTTTATAGTTATGGAGACTGAGAAGTGCAAGACTGGGGGACCTCATTTGTGAGGGCCTCCAGGTTGCTGGGGACTCTGCAGAGTCCTGGGGTGTCACACGTAGAGGGGCTGAGCGTGCTAGCTCAGGTCTGTCTTCCTCTTCTTATAAAGACATCAGACCCACTCCTGTGACAAACCATTAATCCATTTATCCATTAATCCGTTAATCTGGGAATGGATTAATCCATTCATTAGAGCAGAGTCCTCATAACTCAATCACTGCTTAAAGGCCTGATCTCCAACTCTGCCACAGTGGGGCTTAAGGCCCAACAGGAGTTTCAGAGGGGACAAACATTCAGACCACAGCATTCTGCCTGGCCCCCCAGAACTTATACCCTCCTCAAATAAAACACATTCATGCTATCCCCATAGCCCCAAAGTCTTCACTTATTCCAGCGCTAACTCAAATTTCTAAAGCTCAGAATCTCATGTGTAAGCCTGGGAAATCAAGTCACCTACTTTCAGGACACAGTGGTGGTACAAGAATAAGACAGACATTCCCATTTCAAAAGGGAGGAATAGGCCAAAAAAAAAATTAAAAAGGAAAAACAAGTAACAGGCCTTAAGCAACTCTGAAACCTGGCAGGGCAGACGTTAAATCTTAAACCTGGAGAATAATTTACTTTAACTCTGGGTACTACTTCCTGGACACACAACCTCCTGGGACGGAGGTTTGACCCCCTAGGCCTCAGGCATTCCTGCCCCCATGGTTTTGCTGGGTGTTTCCAATCTGGCTGCTCCTACAGGGGTGGAGTCCGGTGTCTGAAGTTTCCCAGGTGGGTGTTGCATGCTGCTTGTGATTACACAGTTCTGGGGGCCCAGTGGTGCTCCTGGTCCCGTGGCTGCACCAGACATTGCTCTGGAGGGAACTCTTTGCAGCAGCTTCAACCACACATTAACCCATTAAGCATCAACCCAAGCCCTCGTGACTCAGTCCCCTCTTACATGCCTCACCTCTCAGTGCTGGCACAGACAGGATTATGCTTCAACATTAATTTAGAACGGGGTGAGCATTCAGGACATAGCAGGGTGTAAGTTCTACCTAGGTTCTTTTTACTTTTTTATATGTGGATCTGCAATTGTTCCAGAACCGTTTGTTGAAAAGGCTATCCCTTCTCTATTAAGATCCCTTCGCTCTTTCATCAAAAATCAGCTGACTATATTTATATTGGACTGTTTCTAGGCTCTCTATTTTGTCGTGTTGATTGGTTTCTCCATTCATTTTCCAGTAGTACAGTGTCTTCATTACCGTAGCTTAATAGTAAGTCTTGAGGATGAGTATGGGCAATTCTCTGACTTCAGTATTGTGTTGGTTAGTTTGGGTCTTTTGCCTTCACATATAAACTTTAAAATCATTTTGTTGAAATCCACAGAATAAGTTGTTGGAATTTTCATTGAGATTGCAGTGGATCTATAGACAAATTTGAGAAGAATTGTTATCTTAAAAAATATTGAGTATTTCTATCTATGAACATAAAATATCTCTCCATTTATTTACACCTTCTTTGGTTTCTTTCATCAGAGTTTTATAGTTTTCCCCTATAGCTCTTATACACATATTTTTTAGATTTATGCCTAAGTATTTCTGCATGTTTTGAGGCTATTAATATAAATGATATTGTGCTTTTAAAATTAAATTTCAATTGTTCATTACTGAGTAATAGGAAAGTAATTCAGAGAAAGGACTTTGACATGGATGACTAGAAGCACCTGGAATTTACCTCCTCCACAAAGAAGGACCAAACAATAAGTAGATAAACTCACATTGAACAGATCGTCTAAGACAGGACACTGGACTTCAACAGGGAAATGACAGGGAACCTCTGAGTCATGAAAGGAGAGGGGAAAAAAGCAGCTAGCCTGTCTGAGATTGGTTGGAGCCAGGAGGAGTTCCCCATTCCAGTGAAAATGTGGACAAGGGACTCCAGTGGTCTGCATTCCTATCATAGACTCCAGCAACCCTCGCCACAGCAGAGCCACTTGGGCCTTGAGGTCCCTGCGACTAGTACAGGGGGCTGCCTAGAGTCCACATAATGGCGTTGTTCCAGAGAGGAATTTCACGTGGGGGACCCACGCAATTCTCATCAATCACCAGCCTCAGCACTGTTCCGTTTTGAGAGTCCAGCCCCCATGTGACTACATTTTGCCCTGGAAACCAACGGCTCTTGCATCTGCACATCTCTGGAGCCCCACGGACATTCCCCCACATCTACCCAGAGGGCTGTGGTGTCATGACGCCAGCTGAACCCAGCAGTGCAGCGGGGTCCCCAGCCTTCTAGCCCGTGCAGGATCCTGCACCTGAGGGAATGGGCGGTGCCGCACACAGGGAAGGCTGCCCCTGGGACAAAGGGACCAAAGTATTCACTCCCCAAAGCCTTAAGCCGCCTTCCCAGAGCTGCTGCCATTGACAGCAACCCCACCTCCTCCAGGCGCAGGGCAGCTGCGCACCATCAGCTGCTTTGAAGACAGCCCTGTCCTGCCAGCAACCACGCGTGTCATCCAGGGGACCCAGGAATTGACCGGTCCCATTCGCTGATGCCAATGCCTGTGCACAGTTTTCAGAGGCCAGAGAACAGGCCCAAGCAAACTGCTGCTTGTCTAAGCACAAGGAAACGAATCCTGCCAAGCCTCTAAATTAACAAGGAAATGTGTGTTTCCCTAAAACCTTCAGAAAGGAGAGCAACCCTCCAACATCTTGATTTTAGCTTGATGAGATCTGTATCAGACTTCTAATCTACATCACTGTGAGACAATAGATGTGTGTAATTTTAAGCAACTAAGTCTGTGATTCTTTGTTATGGCCTCAGTAGAGCACAAATATAATCTATGAGTGAAAGCTCTCATATTTACAAGCAGTAGAAGATAATTTCAGCTGCTTTTACATACAGCTTATTAAAGTAATATATTCCAATTCACAGGATTTGTGGGAGGGCTGCCAAACCAAATTTAAAGAAAATTGTCCAAGATCAAAGTCCAAAACCAGACCATAGATATGGGTGAATAATAAATCTACTACTTTAGTGAATCATAAATCACCGCTGTCTTCACCCACTAATACAACTTTTACACGAGGAACTTTGTTTTACAACTACAGGCAAAGTCTTGCCACTGTCACTGTGATTCCAACAACCAAACGTGCAATACTTCTGCCATCGCACCTATCAGTCCAAAGGGAAACTCCATGTAGAATGATGTTTGAAACTGCCTGCTTCGGAATTGACGTTATATTGGTTTACACTATTGACAAAACCAGCGTAGATGATATACTTGCGTCCTGATTGCAGGGACTGCCTAGAATCTGTGTTTCTGCCCTAGGGAAGCAGGCTTAATTATGCTGGCATATCACCAAATTTATATATGATGTCTAATATACGATATATAATGTTAGTGGATATAGAATGTACTAAACTAGTAGATTTAGAATAATACGTCTGGAACAGCAAGGTATATGAAAATACAGGTGTGACATAAGAATATGCAGTTTATATAACAAGGTACAATATGATGGGAGCCAAGACTAAGCCAGATAGGCAAAAATTTCTGTTGTTTTGGTTATATAATGTTGTCCCTCTACTAATAAGGACATTATTTTAAGAACAAATTAGTTAAATAGTGACAATTGTTCCAATCAGAAATACAGGATTAGATTCCTATAAATCTCTGGTCACAGCATTTTCATCAACTGATTAAAACATAAACTTGATTTATGTGTATTTCTGCATGAGACACTTTATTTAGTGTGTATTGTTGGTTCATTAACATTCAACTCATGGCCACAGCACTACAATGCAGACGGGAGAACCTTATCTAACACATGTATCTTCTTTATAAGACAATCACAGCTTCCTTGCACTTAGAAACAGTAGACAGTACTCTAGCGCTATGGCTGGGGCCATTTCAATAAAGAAATAACCAACAAAAGCACAAAAAAGGTGAAAAACAAGGTATTAAATAGGCTGCGAAAAGGATGTTTGTTTAGAGTATGAGAGCAGAAAAAGAAAGCAGAGAGTTGTCTTATTCAACCTGACCTGTGAACATGAAAGTCAGATCACTCAAATTTTTTGCCACTCTGGTCATGTTTGGAAATGAGTATTGATTTGAGAATAAAAATAAATTTTAGTGAGTTTTAAAATTTGCAAATAATGAGGATCAACTGCATATGGATCATACAGACCCAGCATACTAGCATACAGCTACTTGTCATTTCTCGCACTAGCATCATTTGTACATCAATCATGTACAAATCAACCAACCCTCCATACTTCTATGTTGCCTCACCTATATTGATTAATATTATGTCTGATAAGAAGCCCTACGCATAGCCTGCCAGGACTCAACGTTATATATAACATAAAATTAGAAATAACCAAAAGTCCAATGTAAGGACACTGAGAAAATAATTTCTGTAATATTCTTAAAATTGACATCCTCTGCAATCATTAAATATGATGATATGAATCTGTTAAGTTTAATTGATGTGAACATACACTTATGTCTCTCAAAAGATAAAATAAATTCAGTATAAAGTGTGGCCCACTTTAATAACATGTTAATTTACACAAAATATGTTTTCCTATGAATAGGGCTGAGGATATAAAAAAAATTCTGTTATTGTCATTCCCAAATAGTGAACTTTGAGAATCACTTAATTTCTATTAGTTTATCTTGTTTTTCTGTTGTTCTATAAAGATTAAATTTTATTTATGCATTTAAATATGCATATGAAATAGAAAAAAAGATGGGGGATAAAGATTAATTCCATAAATTACTGATCACACCCTTACTCTGCATTATCCATACGCAAAATTTTTTGCTTTTCTCCCATCCCCATTTTCAGTTATCTTCATATCATTTTCAGTTCACCTTCCTGGTCCTTCTAACAGCAATAACGAACTGTTAGTCAAGAATATAAAGGAGCTGAAATGAATTAACCCTGAAGTGTTTGAAAGCTTGATTTTTTTAAAATTTCAAAATATTAAGGGAGTACAAATGATTTTGGTTACATGGATTGCTTTTGTAATGCTTGAGTCCTGGCTATAGGTGTACCTGTCACCCAAATAGGGTTCATCGTACCCATTAGGTAGATTTTTCCCCTCCTCTCCTCCTTATTCCCTGTTGCTTGATTTCCACTGAGTTGTATTTCCCTCTGTGCACATGTGTGCTTATCAGTTAGTTCCAATATAATAATGAGTACATGCGGTATTTGTTTTTGCGCTATGGAGACACTTCATTTAAAAGAATGATCTTCAGTTCCATCCAAATTGTTTCAGGGCATTAATTCATCCTTTTTATGGCTGAGTAGTTCTCCATGGTATACATATATCACATTTTATTAATCCACATGTGAATTCATAGGCAATTGGGTTGATTCCACATCTTTGCAATTGTGAATTGTGCTGCAATAACATTCAGGTATCTTTTTGATAAAATGACTTCTTTTCATTTGGTAGATACCCAGTAGTGGGATTACTGGATCAAGCGGTACATCTGCTTTTAGTTCTTTGAGGCATCACTGTACTGTTTTCCACAGAGGCTGTACTAATTTGAAGTTCCACCAACAGTTTAAAAGCATTCCTTTCTCTCTACATCCAAGTCAGCTCTACTATTTTTGAACTTTTTAATAAAAGCCATTCTAATGGGGATAAGGTGATATCTAATTGTGGTTTTAATTTTCATTTCCCTGATGATAAATGATGTTGAGAATTTTTTCATATGTTTGTTGGTTATTTGTCTATCTTCTGAAAAGCATCTGTCAATGTCTTTTGCCCCCCCCCTTTTTTTTTTTGGATTCCAACAAAACATTTTTAATGAAATAAGGCACAATGTTTGATAAGGCAAAATTCACACAGAGGGTTTGTTAATATAAGATCACATTCTTTTTTATGTACGGGACAGAGGGGAAGGCATTAGAGTTGAAGTAACCTAAATATTCTTTTGAGAGCACTTAGAATTACAAGGTAATATACAAATTTGATACAATAAACTGTATCTTATCTCAAAAATAAAACTTACTTGTTGAATCATGTTGCCGTATTACATTTATTTTTACCATTAAGTTATAATTATCTATATATCTATAGACATAGATCATAATTCGCAAGATTTCAAATACAGAAAGTTAAGAAATCAGAGCATAAAAATTTGATTGAAGTAAAAGTCAATATATTTTTAGTATCCTTTGAGGTCCCAAACTTTATGAAAAGTTAAAACACTGGTTACTCTCAATTTTTCTCCCACTATGTTTTTATTTCTCATACAAAGTGGGTTCAGAAATGTCTTTTGTCCACTTTTTAATGAAGTGGTTTGGGTTTTTTGATGATTTGCTTGAATTCTTCGTAAATTCTCGTTATTAGTCCTTTATTGGATGGGTAGCTTGTAAATATTTTCTCCCATTCTATAGGTTGTCTATTTGCTCTGTTGATTTTCTCCTTAGCTGTGAAGAGGCTTTTTAGTTTAATTAAGTCCCATTTATTTATTTTTGTTGTTGCTGTGATTGCCATTGTGTCTTATGCACAAATTCTTTGCCTAGGCCAATATTAAAATGAGTTTTTCCTACATTTTCCTCTAGAATTCTTCTGATTTCATGTCTCACATTTAAGTCTTTATTAATATTGAATTAATTTTTGTGAATGGTGAGAGATAGGGTCCTGTTTCATTCTTCTGCATGGGATTCTTTTCCCCAGTGTATGTTGTCTGCTTTGTCAAAGATTACTTGACTGTAGGTAGGTGGTTTTATATCTGAGTTCTCTATTTTGTTCCATTAGTTTATGCATCAATTTTTGTACCAATACCATGCTGTTTTTGTTACTATAGCCTTATAGTATAATTTGAAGTCTGGTAATGTGATACCTCCAGATTTGTTCTTTTTGCTTAAGATTGCTTTGGTTATTTGGGCTCTTTTTTGCTTCCAAGCAAAGCATAGAACTAATTTTTCTAG
>CAUYSK010103443.1:0-13733 GCA_963575035.1 Avahi laniger | reverse complement strand
AAAAAAAAAATGGCAAAACTGTGTCGATAGTTTAGGCACATACTCTGACGAATTGTACTGCTTCTTGTTTGAGATATAATAAACTAAACTTTGGATTCGAAATCAGACATTTCATATTTAATGGCCTAAATAGTTGTTTAGCTCCCAGTTCTCCAGTAATTGTTCTTTGCCTGGCCTTGTGGAGTGTCTTCCTGTGCATGTGAAGGGGACACCTGTGCACCTATTTCTGGAGGTCCTTTTCTGTGCAGTTCCATTCTGATACCCTGTCTTGCAAATTTCAGCTGCCTCAGTAGCCCTGAACTCCCATTTCTGTCTCTTCATCTCAGTGGAACTCTCATGTTCTGTTTGGCCTCCCTTTCTTGCACTGGGGTCTAGAAAATGCCTCCAAATTGGGCGACGATGAGGCACACCTCATTTTTGTTAGGGATCATGTTCCTATTCTGCCTGCTGTCCAATGTCTGAAAACAATTAATTAACATATTGTGCCCAGTTTTACAGCTGTTTGTGGTGGGAGGCATAATTCAGAACTAGTTATTCTGCATGATTAGAAAGCAGAAATCCCGCTATCATTTTCTATCTGTGCAGTCTTGGACAAGTCACTTCACCTCTCTGAGCCTCAATTTTTTCATGTCAAAATCAGGCTAATAATAGCTATTTCAAAATGTTGTTACAATGAAAAGAAATAATGTTTATGAATTCCTGAACTTAGTACCTGGAGCACTGCAGAAGCTCCACAAGTAACTGTTCTTCATTACTGTGGTTATGTTACAGCATGTTAAAATCTGTATTGGGCAGAGGTGACTAAAATGGCTAATGGGAGATCAACAAAGAGGTGAGGAACCATACCTGAAGTCACAAGCTCTCACCATCCAGCACATCAAAAATGCAGCCATAATGGCACCGTCTATAGGCTTTGGGTTGTCCTAACCAGCTATGGACATGCCTGATTAACGGACAGTGTCCTTGTAGCCAAGGACTAGGTGAAGGTCATTGTCCATGCAAGACAGGAAGGTGAGAGAATCAAGCACACTGGAGGCAGCGGGATGCAGTAGAAAAAAAAAAAAATCATAGGCTTAGGAGTCTTAAAAGGCCTGGGTTTCAATCCCAGATGTGTTATTTGATATTAGGTAAACCACATAATCTTGTCTGTAAAACGGGATAACATCCTTTGCAGCGTTGTTTTGAAAGTAAGAGATAATATATATAAAGTCTCTGGTATATATATATAGCTGACACTCAATAACTACTAATATTACCTCTATCATCCAATTATATCACTTGCTTAATACTTTCTTTGGTTTCTTATTTTCCCCTCAAGATACAATCCAAACTCCTTTATATGGCTTCTAAGACCCTCCACGACCTGACCTCATTCTACTTCTTCAGCCTTGAATCTTGTCACTCTGGGCTGCTCTGATTTTGTTTTAGCCATACTGAACTACTTGTTTAATCTATCCAGGCCTTTACACTGCCTTTATCTCTGTATGATACATTCTTCCTATCTTCAACTTGGCTTATCAATTGAGACATTACCTTATTCATTCATTGATTCATCAAATGTTTGGTTTTTTTTTTATTTTTTATTTTTTGAGACAGAGTCTCACTTTGTTGCCCTGGCTAGAGTGAGTGCCGTGGCGTTAGCCTAGCTCACAGCAACCTCACACTCTTGGACTCAAGCGATCCTACTGCCTCAGCCTCCTGAGTAGCTGGGACTACAGGCATGCGCCACCATGCCCGGCTAATTTTTTCTGTATATTTTTGGTTGTCCAGCTAATTTCTTTCTATTTTTTGGTAGAGACGGGGTCTCACGCTTGCTCAGCCTCGTCTCGAACTCCTGACCTCGAGCGATCCTCCCACCTCGGCCTCCCAGAGTGCTAGGATTACAGGCGTGAGCCACCGCGCCCGGCCTGGTTTTTCCTAAGTAAGATTTTGGGCTGGCAGGTTCCCATTGGTAGGCATATCGGGCTATGCAAAATCTGTGCTGATGTTAAAGTTCTGTTGGAAAGTGTAGACAGGAGTTTACGGGACCCCAGAGGCAGAAAGTATTAGTTGTGGAAGCTGAAAGAAGGTTTGCCACAGATAAGGAAGGCATCAGAACTACACGGATAGAAAAGAAAGAATGGAAGTTGTGGGTTCCCACTAAGCCTTTCTTACCCCAGAGAAACCATGAGCAAGTGATTCCTAAACTTAATAGTGCCTGGGGAGAAATGTTTCTCTGGATTCTCGTATCCAGTACTCTGGATATTGGATTTATTTTCTTAACAAATACGAAGCCAATATTTTATCTTCTGGGCCTCACTTTTCAATCCTAGAACAGAAGACCTAGACATCAAATCTGAGTAATCCTGAATAAGTTGTAGCTCTTGATGTGGGTAATAAGAGAGAAGATACTTAAGAGAAAACAAACTACAGTGTGTCTCTTCTTAGGTATTCAAAATTATGTTTCACAAACAGAACTTTTTGTATCATTCTGCTGACTTTTCCTGGCATTTAGCAAATGTTTCTATTACTTAGGCATCTGATCCTTCAGGAAAGAGCCAGACTGACCACTTGTTAGAGATTGTCCAGAAATGACTGATGGATACTATGACCAGTGATTTTTCTTGTGGTCATTTGTCTTATGAAATTTTTTCCTGGAAACCTATAAAGTGCATATGAGAAAATATTACTTGTATTTCATTACATCCAAGATACGATTCATTGCAAGATATTCTGTTATATCTCTTTTAAAAGATTGTTAATTAAACATTTTTAATCACTCAATTGTTTACGTGCATCCCAGTTTTAAAGATACTAAAATATTTTTTAAAGTGCATATTAGAATCTCTGAAATCTCTTGGACTATGCTTTGCTTGCAAAGGTCAGTAGCTTAAATATTGCTGTTGACAGTCTGACTTTTTAATAAGAGTAATTAATGGTATTACTATGTCTTTGGAGCAAGGATTTATATAGAACATGTAAAACATATAAATTATTCTAATAGCCTACAAGTCAGGACAGACTGTCAAGATTTTCATTTTATGATTAAATATTAGAAGTTCAAAGAAGACCATTTGCAGTATGAATGAAGTTGTACAATAAATTTTTAACCTGAAATCTGAAGACCTAACTTTGAAACCCTACCCCGTCTGTCCCTTGCTCCATGTGTGACCCCAAGCAAGTTATTATGGTTTTTCTGAACATCAGCTTCTCATGTGGTCAGAAAAGGAAGAGGAAAGCCTGCCAGGTGAGCCGGTTGTAGAACCCAGAAAGGCATCTGCAGTCAGTAAACCATTGAGAAAACGGGAGCTGATGAAATCTTCAGAACCTTCCACATCGTGGATCTCAGCAGAGGGACCTTCGGGGGGATGCGGAGAGAAGCATTTTCAACCAACTAAGAGAGAAGGTCCTAAGGAATTGGAAAGATACTGTCTTGAGTAGATGGAAAGGTAGAAGAATATGACCACTGTGCATGAATAAGAGGTTAGGGTCTCTTGGAGTGACTCCAATCTCAGCCGTTGGTGGTTGTGCGTGAGTTTGGTAACCCAGGTGGCTCATGGGAAGATGAAATCAGCGAATTAGTGACATAACTTTGGGCTAATTTGAAGGCAGAAAATGGCCTGTGATAAACGCTTTTCTTACAGTTGATTTTTAAGAACAGTAAGCTATAACCTCTCTTAATTTATCTTGATTTGGTTTCCATTGCTATCAGCATTATCTTCTTTTGGTGCATCACTGAAGGGAGTTTTCTAAATGTTACTATTTTGTACCTCCTCAAAGAAGTCCTGTGGGCGATACATTTCCAAGGAATCATACAAGAGCCTTTTGCCGTTGCTCTAATAGTAATTGGCTCTGAGAAGATCTTTGCTGTAAAGAAGATAGGTAGTTTGGTCATGACTTAGGATTTTGGAAGGGGTGGGCAAAATTGGAAATAACATAGCTGGGGGTGGAGGGGAGTAACTTCTAAAGCTATTCACAGCTGTTAAGTACCAAAACCGGGACTTCATTAAATCTGAATCCCCGCCCAGATCTTGTCCTTGTCCACTCTGCAGGAGTAAATGACTAAGAAGTACAAATGCCTGGTGGCTTCTGGTGCTGATTCCTTGAACTCCGACCCATGGCCATTTCGTGGGTCAGAGCTCACTGCTAACAAGCGCCAGGTAGGAGAGGTACGAGGCTGAGGGGAGTTCGTGTGCGGTAGCCACATTGCTGGGTCATCTTGGCTTGGTCATTTCACCCCCCGGGTCTCTGTGTACACGTTTATGAACAGAGGAGACTGGACCAGATTCTGGTGGCACGTGGGCCCTGGCTTCTTCTGTGACTGTCTTGCATCCTTGCTGATCACTTAGGACCGACCTTTTCCCACTGAGTGACAGCCTCCAAATCTTTTTCGCTCATCCTCAGACCCCTACACAACCAGTGGATTGCAGTTAGGAAGTGAAATGAAATCTGTTTTCTGTATCCTGGACAAGGCGATTTCTATAGTCCCGTTGAAGATTTATCATTTTCTGATTTTCTGGAATTCCCACATTGTGGCCGACTGTCTCCCAAAAGCACTTTGTGAGAATGATGTCAATAGCAATGAATAAGCGTTTGTAATCAAGGAAAATTCCTGGTTCCTAACAGGAAAAAAACGCCAACTCCGAGGGCAAGACAGAGTGAGTTCCACTCCTCGTCCTCTACGTGAAGGACGCTGCGTGGTTATAACCATGTGAAGCTTTCTAAGACAGAGGCCACCAAATCCGGACAGATATAACCTTCCGTCAGGGTTATTAGACATAACTCTCAGTTGCTTCTCATTTCGGGTCCCTGCCTCCCAGTTTGAGGATACTCTGAGTTTCTCGGGGGAAAGGGTAGATGGGCTCTCTTTCTTCCCACGAAGGACAACCAGTGTGCCATGGTTATGTTGTGCATGAATCGTCCTCCTAGAAGCCCGGCAGTTTGAAGAGGTAAAAGATGTACTTTGTAGCATTGTCCATGAGTTACTTATTTATATAACTGCAGTTCCTACGCGTGGGGTCTCACCAGCTGAAGGGGTGTGCAGAGCATTTGCGTTAACATTACATCCCATAGTTCTCGGTCCTTTGGCCGTTTTGACCATGTGCTACCTACGTGAGAGGCATGGCAACCACCACCACGGTAGCGACACATCTCCCTGGCTGGGGTGGTCCTCTTTAATCACTTTCTTCCCATTTATGGCTACTTTTTCCCGGACCTCTTCAAACGCTCCCTCAGCCCTGGTTTGTGGGTGCAATAGAGTGCACAGAAATGAAGCTTTTTTCCAATTTATTTTTCTCGATGGTTCTTTTCCTAAATGCCGTTTCCACCTGCCAAGTTGGCTTTATAAAGGATGTTTTTTCCTAACACACCCCCATGGTTGCCTCGTGCTGAGGCACGTGCTCGGGTTGTGACACTCTGTGCCCCCCGCCCCCGTCAGCTGTAGCTGGAACAGATGCTCCGGGAGTGACGTGCGACTTCTCAGATGGGGCTCCACACCCCTCCCCCATTCGGATGCAAATATCTTTTGGCGTCTTGAAAAGAAAGATTAGCCCGGGTCGTGTCCGCCCGCTGCCTGCACACCCTCTGCCCCCGTCCGTCCAAGTCCCTTCATTGTTGCCTCCTGAAACCCCCAGTCTTGGCGGCTCGTGAATGCCTCCATTGTCCAGACGGGCTGCCAGAAACGGGGAGTCTGTTCTCAGGGCCGGCGTGTGTCCCTAGGAATCCGAGCGATAACTTCATAGCCTCTGGCCTCTGCAGAGCACCCTGGGACGAGGGCTTTGTGAGTTGCGAAGCACACAGATGGAGAGGGGCCACTTATCCTGGCACTGTGACAGTGCTCCTTGTTCCCAAATCAGGTGCCTTCCCCGCCCACGTGTGTACTGAGAACTGAGCCTTATAGACACCCCCAGCCAGCCCCGCCGGGAGAGTTAGACACAAAGAGGTGAAAATCAACAGCATCTGATCTTCCGATGAAAGCTGGGAGTCAGCATTGCGTCTCTTCTGCAGACCTGCATATATAAACACACACACACACACCCACACCCACACACACACACACACACACACAGCAGGTACTTTGATTCTAGGCTCGTTTTGCAAGTTAGTTTTTTCAGCTCCAGTGCGGGTTGTCTCCCAGTATGTTTAGTGCTAGCCGGGCAGCTCTCAAGTGTCTCCAGTGTTCGGTGACTCTTCCCAGCCATATCCGAAGGCTTCTGCATGTCCACCTTACAAAGATACTTGACTCGGGGGGACAAAGCAATCCAAGCTCAGTCCCCTGCTCCCTTCACAGCAACCCAGTGTGAAGGAGTGATATCTAAATATGACACCCAGATCGCATCCCTCGGTCTAAGCATGTTATCATATTTGACTGAATGAGATTGGTACTCAGAAGCAGGCATACATGTGGTACTCAAAGAGCAGTTTTGGTCCTTGGTGGGTTCTGATGTTGTATCAGAACCTAAACTATTTTTTAAAATTACTTGTTCCTTCATTACCCTTAAAGCTTAGTGCCTGGTAAAGCTTACTTTTATTTTCGTACCATGTATTGCTGACGCCATGTTTTCTTGTTTTTTATTCCTCTTAGGAAAGCATGCCTCAGACTCCTCCCTTTTCAGCAATGTTTGACAGCAGAGGGTACAACCGGAACCTCTACCAGTCTGCAGAGGACAGCTGTGGAGGGTTGTATTACCATGACAACAACCTCCTCTCTGGATCCCTGGAAGCACTCATCCAACACTTAGTACCTAACGTGGATTACTACCCGGATGTAGGTATTCTCATTCCTCTGAAACGCATCCTCGCCATTGGGCAGAAATCGCATACAGTAGGCAGGGGCCATGGATGTTGCAAAATTATACCTGGGTTGCTGAGAATTTTTCTGATAAGAAATTACCTATTGATTATTGAGGGCTTTGAGATCAAATTGAGCCTGGGGGTGGATCAGATTTTGGTGTGGTCTGCATACCGGTTTCTTGCGTTGTAGACAGTTGTCCTACCATCTAAATGATGTATCTGTCGGGCTTGCTTCATGCATACACTTGGTCCTTAAGTAGAAATGTCAGGGAACATTGGATGCTCCCAGAATATTTAACGCTTTTTTTGTTTCCAAGACCATCACTATGCTGAGAAAAGTCAATATAGCCAGGGAAAGTACATGGAAGAGATTCGTGCTCAAGATGCACTTCTTTATAGATTAGACATCAGATAACATGTTTGCTTTTGTTTTACTTTGGTAACCTATATTTGTATAGATGGTACTTTCTCATCTAGGGAATTTGTTATATATTTTCTCAATCTTTACAGTAATTCCAAGAGAGTAGAAAGGAGGAAACTGGAATTCAGAGTGTCGAATGTTTGTTCATGGTCTCACTCCCAGCGTTAGCAATCAAACACAGGTTTTCTTTCTGGGGCAAGTGAATTTTCCCCCTTCCCTTGTGCTGGGTACAGCTACCCCTGTGGAACCGAGCTTAGTAGCACAATGAGATTTACTGAGTAGCTGCTTATTGAAATATCTAGAGACTGAATTCATTTTTACAAATATAATAATAACGTTGGTGTGCAAAGGATAGTTTGTGCTTGTCACTGTCTTTCACCATACTGTTTCTCACTGAGCTCTCTCTCTCTGTGTGATTTGTTACATAGCATTTTCAGATATGTTGCTACACAGGGAAAACTTGTAATCGAAAGTAAAAGGAGTCCCTTGTTTAGCCCTGTAAGTGTTTATGAGCTAATAAAGGCGCCTAAGGAAGAAAAAAAAAACAAACAGACAGAATTTCTCTTTTCACTGGGAGTCTGAAACTATTACAACAAATAAGTACGACCTCATTGCTGGCTTCTTGGGAGACAATGTGGTTAAAGAAAAGTATATAGTGTTATATTGTGCTGAATCAGATTGCTTAGCCTCTGAGTAAGTAAATAGGTCACTTGAAAGCCTGCCTTTAACTGTTCCAACACAAATGCTTCAGTGTGACCTGCTAGACACACTGCAGAATTCTTGAGCTGTGGGTTTGGTGGGTGGGTTTCGGGGGATTTTTTTTTTTTTTGCTTTCCATTGAATGACTATAATATTGGGATACAGAATCATATTCTCTGTGGGTGGTATATTTAAGTCAGATTCGTCTCTCTAGGATGAATTCCATTCTTCTTCACTAGAGTGAGTCATGTGTCCTGGTCTCCTGGCTCCCTGAGGACAGATGTGCAGATGTGCTCTGAATAATTTCAGAAGCCAAACTCTCCCTGCACGTCTGTTATTTTTAGTGTGGTTTAAGGGAAAAGATAGATCAGAAAGTAAAGGAGAAACCTGTCATACGCTGTTTTTTTTTTACTACTGGTTGGCATTACTTTAGAAACTGCAGCATATTAACTTGATCAAGAGAACTTAATGAAATAAGGTGTATAGTATATAGGGAAAAAGATTAATTTCGAAGAGAATGTGTAACCGTGATGACTTTTTTCTCTTGCCGCAGAGAACGTACATATTTACCTTCCTGCTCAGTTCTCGGTTGTTTATGCATCCGTATGAGCTAATGGCCAAAGTCTGCCACTTATGTGTTGAGCACCAGAGACTAAGTGACCCCGATGGTGATAAGGTAATGATGTTTCGAACTTAACAATTTCTAAATTAGATTTGCTAACTCTGTGGCTCAGATTTTGTAGAGTTGGTTTCCTTAAGTAACCTTAGTTTATGCCAAGGCCGAAGTGCATAAATGGCATCGTGGCTATGCAGGGGGCATTGTGAATGATAGAAAGAACACAGTGTAGACCGAATGTCATGGAAGATCCCGAAATCCTGCCCCAAGTTGGTGGCACTTGGCGTTGACGTGGCGGGAGAGGGGCTGGAGCCGCTGCTTCAAACCCAAAGACTCTGCGCTAGAAGATTATCAGTGGCACTGTTTGTGATTATCTATTTGATGTAGTCCGTGGTGATGAGTCTCACTGAACTAGATGTGCTTTTTCTCCCCCAGAACCAGATAAGAAAAATTGCACCCAAAATCCTTCAGCTCCTGACAGAATGGACAGAAACATTCCCTTATGATTTTCGGGACGAAAGAATGATGAGGAACTTAAAAGACCTGGCTCACCGGATAGCCAGTGGCGAGGAGGTTGGTCACCTGAATTTAGCCCATGCTCTGGAATTCCCAGGCACAGCCCTGGGGGGAAACGGTGCTGGATTACGCATCAGAATCTCCGCTACTTCCTTTCTGTCTTGTCTCTGGGCGAGCCCCCCATGTAGCACATTGGTCTGTTTCGTGTGTCAAATGGGAATGATTTTATCATCCCGCTTCAAAGGGCTAGAGTTTGATTAATTTGGGGCTATGTTCGTGTCAATCCATGCACAGAATTCGTGTTGCAATGTGTTTTGATTTTCCTTTACTTGTACCTTCCTTCCTTCCAAAAAGGTTTGACACAGCTGGTTAGATACTAAGTGGCATATTAATAGACAGAAACACTGAAAGATACAAAGTAAACAACATATTGGTATCTTAACAGATTATAGGTAGTAGATTAATAAATCATCAATAGAAATAGACCATCTCGAGCATGGAAAGGAGAAGACAAATGAGAATGTCAGGAGCCAGCAGAGTAGGATAGGACTGCTGTTTAAGTTCCAGGCAAAGGGAAAATACAGCAGGGTATATAATTTTCACTGTTAGAAAAAGGAAAGCACACTCATTCTTCAGGGCATTAAATGAAAATTTTAAAAACTTTTTTAGAAGGGACTTGGTATAGAGGACATAGAATGAGATCATCGAAACTGCTCTTTATAGCGTTTCCAACCAGTGCTCCCTGATAAAAGCCGAGGCCATGGATCAATGTGTAAGTTAGCAAAGGTAATTCTTGGGAGAGCAGAAGAAAGCTGAGAAAATGACGTGCATCTTCGGTGCCTGGAAGGTGGTTCCAGGCTAGGACCCAGTGTAGGTGGGGATTAAAGGGCTCTTAGATGATACCCCATAAATACCACCTCCCTCAACGGAGCCTTTGATAAGAGTTAGCTAGCTGTGACAAATTCAAGGTTATCCTCTTTGAAGCAGGCCCCGAGGGCTGGTGCTCTGTGTTGGGGCTTGTTGGGGAAGGGTGTCCTTGTAGTTGCTGTGTTGCTGCTCAGTTTTTGGAAACGAGATGCTTAGGCACAGATACAGCATTTTCATGGAAACGGTAGAGGAAGCGTTTGGCATTTGCAGTGATTCTTGTTCCATTCGTCCTAAAATGCATTTCCCCATTACGAATAACCTTTCCTGGGAGCACGTCCCTTCTGTGGTGTGCTGTAAAGATGATGTAGGAAGACACCTTATCTGTTCTGTCTAGGTCTCGTGAATACACGTTAGTGCCATTTCTGCCCCCCAAAAATCAGACTAAAATCATATAAGGTTGAAACCTGAAATATTTGTACTTGGCTTTTCTGCATTACGTTCTCGTGAAAATGGAGTTAACACTTCCGCTGTCACTTTGTGAGATTAGATCGAACCCAGGCGCTCAGGACAGCCATTATTTCTGCAAGCCTAAAGGAGTCGTTTCCTGAGTCATTTTGCAAGTCCTGACTGTTACAATCATTTTGCCAATTTGCCTGTTAGGGCTCTGGCCAGGTGTGCATTACTGGCTCCCTCACTCACAAAGGCAAAAAAGTTAAACATGGCAGTGCAGTTTTGTAGAAAATCTCTTATTAGAGGGGTTAGCTGTTGAGTTACTTGGCTGGGTCAATGCTGGCTCCGTGACCTTGGTTTGTGCCAAGCTGCTCAAAAGATTAGTAGCATCATAAGGACTTTTTCTTGTATGGAGGCTGAGACCTGAGTCAGATAGTTTTTCATTTCAGTTAAGTTGTGTGCAGCTACTTAATATTATGTGTCAATCATCCTACCTTCCCTCTATTGCTGTTTTAAAAGATGGAAATTGGCGGGGCGTGGTGCTCACACCTGTCGTCCCAGCACTCTGGGAGGCTGAGGGGGGAGAATAGCGTGAGCCCAGGAGTTTGAGGCTGCTGTGAGCCTTGATCACACCATTGCATTCCAGCCTGCAATAGAGCAAGACCCTGTCTCTAAAATAAAAATAAAAATAGATAAAAGATAGAAATTATAACTCGGTTCTTTCCAAAAGGAACACCTTAAAAATCTTTTGCTTTTTCAGATAAAACATCAGTGGTTTGAAAATAACAAACAAATGGCTTTTGATCCTTCTTGTCATGGGAGTCCAAGACGGAGGTCATTTCTGTTTGTGTTCACCAGATGAGAGCCGGTCTTTTTGTTCAAGAGTTGGGCAGATCTAAGAAAAGGGCCAACAGCCTCGCGTGGCTTCTTACCAGCACTGCCGTGTTAATAACCCATTCTTGATATAAACCTCGAGAAGTCGTCCGGGAGGGTTTGAGCACGAAAAGAGGACATAATGTTAGCCAGGTCTCACCGAGGAATTGATTAAACTGAGGGCAGAGTGGAGAGATGTCACCTGCCTTGATGAAGTTGGGTTTTACGGGGAGTTAGTTGTTTTTTCCCTTGGCCGCTCCTATCCTGCATTCAAAAATCGAGTCCCCATGTTGATTCGAGAGTGCTTTGGCAAGTCCCTGAAATTCCTTGCTGTTTCCTCATCTGTGTACGTCATGGAGGTAACGGCTCTGCGTTAATGTCCTTCTCAACTCTAACACTGTGTGGCGGATGCCCTGTCCCCAGTTCCCGCCTGGCAGGCTCCTCCTCTGCCAGGTGCCTAAGTGTCTCTGCCCAGAGAGACCTTCCCGCGCCACCCCAACTGCGGACACACCCCCTCTCGTTACTGGGTTTCTCCATTTCCTTCACAGCACTTGGCCCCACTCTGCGGTTGGTGATTATGGTCTGTCCTCCGTATCTGTGGGGTCCGCATCCATGCATTCGGCCACCCTCAGGTTGAAAATATTTAGGAAAAAAAAATTGCATTGGTACGGAGCATGCGCAGAATTTTTTCTTGTCATTATTCCCTAAACAATACAACGCAACAACTATTTGCACGCACTGACATTGTGTGAGATATTGCAAATAATTTAGAGATGATTTAAGGTATACAGAAGTATGCAGATACTATGGGATTTCTTGCAGGGATGGGTACATCCTCGGATTTTGGTATCCGGATAAGTCCTAGACTCCGTCCTCCCCAGATATGGAGGG
Source organism: Avahi laniger (assembly GCA_963575035.1). Taxonomy (NCBI): domain Eukaryota; kingdom Metazoa; phylum Chordata; class Mammalia; order Primates; family Indriidae; genus Avahi; species Avahi laniger. Next base: position 1,629 of record CAUYSK010103443.1, on the reverse strand, counting down.
AGGACCACACTTACATTTTTATCGCTTGTTTTCCTCACTGGACTCCACACTGTGCCCTCTTTGTTCACCATGGCACCCTCAGCTCCTAGCTCAGTACCTGCATTTAGGAGGAAGGATGGATGGATGGATGGATGGATGGATGGATGGATGGATAGATGAATAAACAAATCAATTACTGGATTAGGAAAAATTATTTTCCCCACTGGAAGGAGTATGGGTTTGGGTTGAGACTTGTTGCTTCTTGCCTGGGACTTCAGGGATTTTTTGTTTTTTCTGGCAGTCAGTGAGTCCAGGTGTGCCCTGTGTATAACTTAGTCAGGTTCTTCTGAATCTGCCAGGACAGTTCCACACAATTTGGCTTAATATGTTTCCCCCGCTGGGGATTTTCCCGAAATGAAGTGGTTTATTAGGACTCGCCTGCAAGAAACACGAAATGAGACTAATGATTGAATCACATGACAAATGACTGCAGAATGCAATTTTCTCTTCCTTAAGGGGCTGGCCTTTATAATAAGAACTTCTGTCTTTATTTGCCAGGTAATTACTGTCACTGGCATTTGAAGTTATAAAGAAGAATAAGTACATCTTTAGCAATTCATGACTCAGTGAGGAACCATGCTTACCAACACAAAGCTTGATTTCTCAAATGGAATCAAATGGCAGCTGGAGACTTTTAAAAGAGGTCGCTTATACACGTTCTCTGTCTCACGCATTCTCTCACACGCTAGTTACTCGAATGGCTTTTCCCCATATCCTACTAAGCACGTTTTTTCTCTTGCATTTTGCTGCTGGTTTTTGCTCACTTACAACCTGGCTGTACATTCCTCTACCTCTTCCCTAAAAAAATGTGTGTAAGGTGCAGAATAAAAATCTGTCAGCAGACGTGCTGGTAGAGGGGGGCTTCGCTGTACATCAGAGTCACCTGAGGGGCATTTAGCCCTGGGATTCAGGTGCAGCTCAGAGCAACTTGGTCAGAACCTCTGGGGACGGGACCAGTGGCATGCTGTCCCCGGTCGGTTGTCCCACGTGCTCATTGCTTCTCACTGGTACCCTCCCGTGGTAACCAGAAGAGAAGCGGTAATTCCTGACGGAAGTATTTTTGGTGGGGGTGCTGAGGGGTTCGGGGTTGATGGAGGGCTGCTACCATGCATGGAATGGCTGCTGCGATATACAGAATATTTTAAAATGAAGTGTTGGCAGCTTTTTTGGAGTGAAAAGAACTTTCCTACACACGTCTCATACCTATGTTATCTACGACATCCTATTCTGTGGGAAAGTTTAAAAATTTTTTTTTCTTTTTCTTTTTTTTTTTTTTTTTTGAGACAGAGTCTCGCTCTGTTGCCTGGGCTAGAGTGCTGTGGCGTCAGCCTAGCTCACAGCAACCTCAAACTCCTGGGCTCAAGCGATCCTCCTGCCTCAGCCTCCCGAGTAGCTGGGACTACAGGCATGCGCCACCATACCCGGATAATTTTTTTATATATATATTTCGTTGTCCAGATAATTTCTTTCTATTTTTTTAGTAGAGACGGGGTCTCGCTCTTGCTCAGGCTGGTGTCGAATTCCTGACCTCAAGTGATCCTCCCGCCTCGGCCTCCCAGAGTGCTAGGATTACAGGCGTGAGCCACCGCG
>CAUYSK010103442.1:0-19211 GCA_963575035.1 Avahi laniger | reverse complement strand
TATATAGCTTCAAATAGCTGGAAGGAGGATATTGAATATTCTCAACACAAAGAAATGATAAATGTTTGAGATGATGGATATGTTAATTTCCCTGATCACCATATATGTATTGAAAAGCATCACTTCGTACCCATAAATATATACAATTATTATGTGTCAATTAAAAATAAAATATATGAAAAAGAAGCCATTGGAATGCAACCAAATAAAATAAAAGCAAAACGGAATACCTCAATATATCCAGGTCTATTTCCCCCTGGATATGCAGCCATTCTCCCCACCAAGGTCATTGCTCTTTTCCATATGGAGAGAAGCTGTTCTGTTCTGCCCCCTGCTGTCTTCACAGCTGCTGACCAAAACTCAGTGAGTGCTCAGCAACCAAAGTGCTCTTCAGCCTGCCAGCCCATCCTCAGAAACCATTCGGAAACCATCCCTTATTACAAGATCATGTCCTTAGTTGGTGAAGGGAGATAGATGGGGTTAACTTTGCCCTTGAATAGCTTATCAACATATTTCTTCCAAAAAATTCTCTTCCCCAGAATAGGGGTGTGTGTGTGCATGTGTGTGTGTGTATTTATATCTCCACTGTCTGATTCCACTGTTCCCTCTTCCATTCTGACAAGTGTTGTGTGGCAAGTTATATGATCCAAGTGCGATTGAGTTCAATTCGAATTCATATTATTCAAGACTAATTGGATCCTCACTGCTGCACGAATCTCGTCACTTCTCTTTAGCTTTTGTGTTTGGAGCAGTAGCTGTGTCCTAAACTATTTTAGTTCCATCAAGACCTGACTTCTTTCTGATTACATGACTTTTCCTTCTATTTTAATAGAATTACCAAGACTAATGTTAACTCCCTCTGCTATGCCTTAAAATGTCCTTATATTTTCTGCCCTTTCTTGTACTTTTCTGTCTCATAGGAGAAATCATCCCTTCTTACTCCTACGATTGTTGTTGGTGTGGTAATTGTGTAGCAATCCCTCAAATGGACGAAGCTTACTATTCCTCCAGTTTTACTCAGAATCGAGTGAATTATCAAAGTCGATCTTGGGTTTCCTGTTCTCTTCACATGTTCTCATCTCTCCACCTGCCTTCCTAATTGTTTCATGTGTTTTTGGGTTTAATGCCTTAATAATTCTTCTCTGCCTTCTGTGCCCCACCATTCACTTCCAGTCTCAAAATGTTGAAATTCTGCTTACCCTGGAATTCCATCTAGGGCAGGTCAGGTCTCCCCTGGGAATGAAATTGACCTCCCTTTAGCTGGCTCTATCATGATATCTTATCTCATTACAATTACTTCTTTGCAGATCTGTCTATCTCTTTATATTATTACCTCTTTCATTACAGAAATTTTGCCCTGCCTCTACCACCTACCATCTAGTGCTAAGGTCAGAGTTAGCGATAAACATGTGAATGAACTACATATCCCATTTAAAAGAAGTACTGTTTAGGGCAAATCATATTTTAGTAGGAAATGGAAATGGAAAAAGCAAAGATTAATGAGGCAGTTAGACCCAGGTGCTTCATTAAGCCCATCTATGCTGGTTTGATCAGTAGGCCGCATGCCGTTACTTGAAATACCCACTGAAAATGTCTTAACCAGAAGAGCAAAGCTACTTTCCTGTGAATTTGCAATGCCAATCTTATTTATTCAGGATAAAAATGGAAAATGTGTCATTTTTATAAGTTTGACTAGCATATTTTCAGGATTTTTGCTTGGTCATCCTCTGTATGAATGATATGCGATATACTAGCTCTAGCACAAATTAGTAACATTCAATAACAAAAAATTTTGAAAAAGGAGATGTTGGTCTTCAGTCCTCTCTCCTTCTTTCTCTTGCATCCCAAACAACCACCAGGACCTCAGGGTCTTCGTGCTGCCACTCTGGTTCCTGTAGGGGCTTAGGTTTTGTTTGATTGTATATTTTATTTTAAACCTCAGAGTAGACAATTTTCTGAATTTCTACCTGACCTATCTTGATAAGGTTATGTGCTAGTATTCTGACAAAATTGTCCATGCTGATGTATTATTACATAGGTTTTGACAGTTACCATAACATGCTTAGCAGGTCGTTTCCAAGATATAACAGCTTAATATTAACAGCAGATCATTTTAGGCATGAAAGCAGACAGATAAGAGTAGTAGTTTTATTTTTTTATTTTTTGAGACAAGGTCTCGCTCTTGCTCAGGCTGGTCTCGAACTCCTGAGCTCAAGCAATCCACCTGCCTCAGTCTCTCAGAGTGCTATGATTACAGGCGTGAACCACCGTACCCGGCCAAGAGTTGTAGTTTTAGACATGTTAGTTTTTAAGCAACTTTTGGACCATTTCATTGGCTAAACCAAAGTTTCTTAGCCTAGGTCTTTGGATTCTAAGTGTATTCATAGATTGCCTTCCAAGAACCAGATTCTTGTGAAGACATTCAAAGAGTTTGCAACAATTTGTATAGGCAAGTTAACATTTTCTTTCCCCGTCCCCATTGGAAAGAGGGTCCAAAACACTATTCATATTTTCAGTGGAATCTAATACATCTCAAAATGTTAAAAACCTTTGGCTTATTTTTACTAACTTCAAAACACTTTTGAATGTAGCAAACAAATATGCATACAATAAAGATTAGGGAAAAGTTTCGAAAATTAGCTTATCTTAGATACATAAAGCCACTCTATATACTGATTGATGTGTATTGTATAATAAATAGTATGGTGTCTTTCAACATAGTTTGCCACACCTAGAAGCTGTTATTGGCTACTCATAAGTAGACTTTGTCCTTTACTAATGTGAAAATCTCCAAATCCTCATGGGTTATTTTTCTTTTCAAATTCAATTGTTCTCCACTCTGTATTTTCTCTCAGTAAATAACAGATGGAAATCTTTTAAGCTAGGATTTAATATTTAAAGAAATTACAAGACGTGGTTCACAATCTTTTGTTTAATTTTATTTATTTATTTTAAAGATTTTGTGTAGAGTTTGCAGCTTCAGTTTTCCAAGAATATATTTAAAAAATATATTTGAGTTCTAAAACTATATTCACTTACTTCTAATGTAGACAGCAAAATTGAACTAGCCATCTGACATACCTTACCCATGAATTTGAATATAAATTGCTTCATAATATTGCCTAAGGTATTGTATTTAATGGTAAAATGGTAGAATACAAGATATTGTTAATTTTAGCAAAATTAACTTTGTGCTTCGTGGGAGTTTTATATTTCTTTTTCTATTTGCCCCAGGATATTTCTAGTTGAAACAAAGTGCCTCATTTGCAGTCAAAAAGGATGGACTCCAGGCAACACCTGGTAGTCCTATTGGTTGAGATTAAATAGCTCAGCAGTGTTCCTGAAAAACATTAGATGCTCCCTTGGGCATATTTTGAATTTCTATATTCCATTTTTTAAATACATGTCAACATAAGCATGTTGATTATAAAAATACCTCTGAACTCATCTTAATGTTACTGCATATAAATTATTTTCAAATCAGATATCCAAACCATTTATCTGACCAGAGATAGTACTTGTGCTTAAAGTCATGTTTGTGCATACAAATTAAAAGTATCCACAAGAAGCAATAATAACAGTGTACTTCTCATTGAACACCAAGGTCTCTTTTGCCTGGCTTGATTAATTGTCACTGAGTGCAATTTTATCATAGTTAAAATGAATTCAGGCCTACTTCCAGGTAGTAATAATTTTGGGAGATTATAGAAATTAATATTCCTCAAAGACTAATTAGTAATTTCTAAAGAATCATTTGCATAAAAAATGTTTGAGCCATGCAGCCGTTATGTGTTATATGTAACTAATTCAAAGGTCCATTTTCATTCTTGCATGTAACTATGAGGTGACAGGCATGACCACTCCAAATGGCCAAGCAAAAGGCTAAGTGATTGAGCAATCATTTAACATCACTTCATCCAAATGATCACATTGTTTATTTCAGTAAGGTCTGCCAAAGGAAGGGAGGGAGGGAGGAAAAAAGGAGGGAGAGTCCACCAAAATAGTGGCGATGGTTTTTGATCTTATGCTTTGTTCTGCCATAAACTTGAGAACCTTCCGTGCTTATTCTACTTAAGCCTGGTTCATTTCTGCATTTTAACATTGTACTATGCATCAAGATGAAGTCTTGATTCCACCATAAACCTGCATGGAAACAGGTTCATTACATAATATATGTTTTTATATTAGCAGAAATAACTTGCCAACTTTCCATTTGTTTTGATATCAATTTATTACAAGAAACTATTGCCTGGTATTGGAGCTATTGTGTTGCTCTGCTGAAAATTACTGTGCATAACAGCCTTAATATGTTAAATTTATTTGACTTATTGGTAGAGCCCACCAAACAAGCACCATGTAAGAGAGCATAATTCTTAGCAGACAGAAGATCCATTCATTATTTCTACTATAATTACGGTGAAAAAATGTTATTGATAAATCAAACCAAAATAATTATTCTTTGAAAAGGAAAGGACGTTTGTGGCTTTCTAATGCCATGGAAGATGCCGAGTATAAAATCTGTTCACTTGCTCGCTCCCAAATTCGCTGGGACAACCGAGACATATCAAATGCAACTTTCCACATCATTTCCTCCACCAAACTTCATTTCCACCATCAACAGTGGTGAAATTACAGGCCTTCAAACAGAACATATGGAACAAAAATCATTTTATCAGAATGAGGATGTAACATCAACCCTGCACCCCAACCTCAAGCAAAAGAAAACAAAATAAGGAGTTTTTATAGCTTCGAAGACAATCCACAGGAGGTAAATTTTTCCCCATAGCAACACCCTACTGAAAAGTGTGTGCTAAGAAAGCATTTCAATTACCAGCTAGCTGAACATGATTCACAATTTTCAAATAAACTTTTTTTCAGCTCTCTGAATATGTAGAAAATTACTTGAAGAAATAACTATAGAAAATAAGAATGCTAAAGTCAGCAGTTGAAAATGGTGAAGTAATGTTGAATAGCTTGTTCAAATAACTTAAATTTAATGAAACCTCACTAATACATTATGTTGGTGGACTCCATATTTGAAGATAATGCAACTGACTGATGTTGTTGTTAGCTGTGGGCCTAAAAGTAGGTGGAAGGACCCATATGGAGTCAGGAGTCTTTTTTGTTGTACATGTGAAGAATCTTTTGGCTTGGGGAAATGGTTGTTTTGGCTTATTCTCTTCTCTTGAAAATGCCCAAGGCTTTTGCTAAATGTGAATGACCTCATTTCTGATTGCTGTGTGCCAGGTCGGACTGTCTGCTGTTGTTATTTCCCAAAAGTCAACAGTTACTCCATATTGTTTCAAATTGTGTTTTCCTATTCTTAAAGCTTTTCTTGAGACTGCTGTGCTTACAGCCCTTGTAGGGCATTCTCGGAACAAAGCACTTTCACAATCTTACAAAATATAATAGGAAAAATACAAAAATCACTTCATTTGCTATACCACACAAAGTAGGAACATTTGCTTAAAAATGTCCCTAAAGAATGTTGCTGAATATTTGCATCAAGAAAAATCTCTTTAATTACAAAATAGCAAAACAATAGCTTCGACGTTAAAATAACACCCTAGGTTAGCAGCAGTTTGAATAATCCCCCAAAGAGACCTAAAGTTCTTACTAAAATAGACAAAAATGCTGTTATGACAAAAATACCATGTCTACAATGTGAAAGAAAACAGAGGTAATTCCTAGTTTACAGAGTTGGATTCCAGAAATTATATATAACCTAATTTAGAAGAAACAAAGTAAACCAGAATACAGAGTTTTAGTTTAGGAGTTACAGAGGGCTGAGATGTGATTCAGTAGGTTTTCATATTTTTTCTTAAAAATAGACTGTGCATTTCAAATTTGTAGAGATCTTTCTGAAATCATCAGAAATCATTTGGTTTCTCACTTCAAAAAAGTTTTAAATTAGATTATCTCTAAAATGTTTTATCATATTTTATTACTGTGACTTCAAGTTCATTATAGGATAAGCAAATAAGAAAATTGATAATGCAAATAATATAATATTTAAGTAATTAAGTATATCCTTGGTTTGATGCTTTTTTCTTTGATAACTGTGTTTAAAATATCATATACATAGCATCATTAAGTTCAGAAGGGCTTTTAAAATCTACATATTATTTGTTGCATAGTCACAGTATGAAATTCAAATTGTGCTGCTTCCCTGGTCACCACTCAGTAAAAACACTTCAAAATATATATATCATTTTAATTTTTAAAATTTGTATGCCTTGGGTATAGAGGGAGTATTAGCCCAATTGGGTGTCATCTTTTCAGGAATGCCAGAGAAGCCATGCTAATTTAGAAGGGTCACAGAACCATATGGTGGAAAAAGTAGAATCAGGAACTTCTGACTTTTCATTTTGGGTGCAAACACATTTCACAACAGGGACTATAACATAAGATAGGCACATTGTGTACAATGTAAGAATTGCTTTTGCAATATAAAATATTACATTAGCATAATATATATTTCATCATATATTACATATGGTAACTTCAGAGGGTCTGTGCTCCCTGGGCATTAAATGGGACTTTGACATGAGGAAAATGCACAGAGGCCTTAATTATACTCATTTTTATCATTTCCTTTCCAATTGCCCTAATTTCATGATGTAATTTTAGAGGACTTAAGATAAATGGTTCAAAATCATAAAAATAAATTGTATTGAGCTATACTTAAAATAATTATGACATTTACTTAATATTATTTTTTCATGCATATAAACTATTATGAGTTCTGAATGGTATTGTGGCTGATAGCCTGTAATAGCTTATATATGCGAAATAGTTATTTAAAATGCTTCCTTGATTAAAACTCTCAGGGAAACATCCTTATAACATGAGGCAGACTTCATTTGGCAAATATATATCACATTTGATCTTTGATTTTGTCTTCCCTGATCTGCAATATGTGTTTCTCACAGTTAAGAAATAGATGAAGAAACAGTTTATGGGGTGAAACGCAATGACAATGCATTTACAGAACATTTCTGTGAATCCGTAAAATTCTCTTGTGCCCCTTGCCAGTAAACTCGCTCATCCAACCCCAGTCTCAGACATCTGCTGTTTAAGAATTTCATATAAATGGAATCATATATTGTGAACTGTTTTGAGTCTGACTTCTTTCATTCAGTATGATGCTTTATAATTTTTTCAGTGATATATTGTGTATTTTCTTCTTTTTTGTGGCTAAGTAGTATTTTATCCTATGGATTTACCACATTTAAAAAAATCCCTTCACACATTGTTAAGTTACTTCCAGAATTTGAATATTATGGATAAAATTGTTATGAACATCTATGTACAAATCTCTGTGTGGATCTATGATTTAATTTCAATTGGGTAAAGACCTAGGAGTATAAATTCTCTAAATTTACTCTGCTTTTTCAAAACTGTTTTGACTCTTCTTCATCCTTTATATTTCTATATAAATTTTAGAATTAGCTTGTAAATTTCTACAAAATGCCTCTTTCAATTTTAATTGAGATGGCTGTGATTCTAAAGGTCAAATTTGAGAAAATTATCGTAACAATTTTGGTACCATGATCCTTGAACATGGTATATCTCTCTGCTGATTGAAACCGTCACTGTCTTTCAGCACTGTTTTGTAGTTTTCACTGTACATGTTTGCCAACATTTTTTAAACTTATTCTGAATATTTTATGTTTCTGGATAATATTATAAAATTAATTTTTAAATTTAATTTTCTGGTTTTACTTCACTGCTTTTATGTAGAAATATAACTATTTTTATTGACTATATTCTGTATTTTGCAAAATTCACTTATTCTGGTAACTTTCATATACATTCTTTTAGATTTTCTGGATACGAGATCATTTCCAATCTTCTGGATAAATTTTATTTCATTTTTTTCCCTTATTGAACAAAAACAATGTTGAGTACAAGTGATGAGAGTGGATATTTTTGCTTTACTTTGGATCTTAGTGGGAAATTATTATCTTTCCACCTTTAGTGTGATATAAGCTGTAGCTTTTTTTGTATTCTTTATCAAGTTTAAAAAGTTCCTTTCTATCCCCGATTTTCTGAGAGTTTTTTATCATGAATGGTTGTTGGCTATTTCTTCCTTTAATTTTTGCTAAATTTCACCAATAAAGTCATATGGAACTAGAGTTTTTTACATTTTATTTTTTATGATACATAAAAATTTAAGCATTAAATTAATATAAGACTCTTCAGGTTTTCTGTTTTTTTCTTTGATTCAGGTTTTGTGTCTTTTAAGAAATGTGTTTAGTTCAACTAAGTTGTCAAATTTACTGGCTTATAGTTGTTCCTAATATTCCCTATCAGCCGTTTGATCTCCATAGTATCTGCAGTGATGCTACTCCTTTTGTTACACATTGATAATTTATATCATCTTTTTTTGATCAGTCTAGAGTTTTATCAATATAATTGATTTTTTTCATATCTACTTTCACCATCATTTATTTTCAATATTTTTTTCATTTTCTATTTTATCGATTTCTGCTCTTATTTTTTTGTGGAATTTTATTTTTATTCCTAGTTTGCTGAGAGTTTTAAAATTATAAATAAGTGTGGAACATTTCTTTGTTAAGTGGTTGGTTAAATTCAATGATAATATGATTACAGTATGTGTCAGTATGAATTCCTTTATATTTATCTTCCTTGAAGTTTGTTGAGCTTGTTGAATTTGTGGATTTCACCAAATTAGAAAGAAATGGCAATAATTTTTCAAACATGTTTATGTATGTTCCCATTTACTCCTCTTTTCTTGGGACTCTGATTACACTTTGTGGAACATGAATAGTTGATATTATCCCTGAGGCTCTGCTAATTTTTTTCAGTTTTTTCTTTCTGTCCTTCAGTTTAGATAGTTTTTATCCTCAAGTTCAGTAAGCATTTCTCCTACAGTATTACATCTGTTTTTAAGCATATCCATTGAATTGCTTATTTTAAATATTGGATTTCAGCTCTAATAATTCTCTTAGATTCTTTGGAAAAATATTATACTTATTTCCTCATTATGTTCATGTTTAGCTTTCCATCTTTTTTTTTGGATGGGGGAACAGGGTCTTGCTCTATCGCCCAGACTGGAGTGCAGTGGCCTCATCATAGCTCACTGCAAACTCAAAAACCTCCTACATTCAAGCAATCCTTCTGCTTCAGTCTCCCGAATAGCTGGGACTAAATGCACGTGCCACCATGCCTGGCTAATTTTTCAATTTTTTTTCAGAAATAAGGTCTTGCTCTTGCTCAGGCTGGTCTCAAACTCCTGGTCTCAAGTGATCCTCCCACTTCAGCCTCCCAAAATGCTAGAATTACTGCCATGAGCCACTGCACCCAGCCTCCATCCTTGATAATGTTTATAACAATTGTTTTAAAATCTTTGCTGGTTAAGACCATCATTTCTGTTATTTCATGGTCAGCTTCCACTGACTGATATTTTCTCCCAATTATGATCTCTATTTTCTGCTTTTTGGCATACCTCATAATTTTTGATTGGATGCTGCATATTTGAATGTTCAAAAATTGCAGTTTGTTGCAGCTTGTTTTTGCAGGCAGTTAAATTGCTTGTGAGTCAGCATGATTCATTAGGGCTATTTTTAAGCTTTGTTAGAGTGGCATGTTACTATTCTATTGCTGTGTTCCAAATTACTGCAAACGTCATAGTTTAGAACAGCACAAATTTATTATCTCACAGTTTCCATGAGTCAGGAGTTGGGGTGAGGATTAGCTAGGTCTTCTCCTGGTGATAACAGGTGATGATGATCAGGGTTGCAATTCTCATCTGCAATTCTCATCGAGTTCACTCATTGTTGGCATAATTCATTTTCTTGTGGCTGTATGACTGAGATTACCATTTGCTTGCTAGTTGTCAGCTGAGGACCACTCTCAGCATTTAGATGCTGCTTGTGGCCCCCATAAGCAGTTCACAACAATGTTTGCTTTCTTTTAGGTCAGGAAAAAAAAATGCATCTTTGACTTTTAAGCTCCCACCAGTCTGCTATGACAGTCCTACGTAACATAATCATGCGACTGACTATACCATCAACATTTGACATATGAGGCAACCTATTCAAGGGATCAAATATCTCATCAAGGTCAGAGGGTCCATCCACACTCAACAGGAGGGGACTGTACAAAGCACATAGGACAGGAATCTTAGAGACCATCTTAGACCTCTGCCTACTATACGTGAGTATAGAGTAAGTTTTGTGTAGGGCTAGTTAAACCCTATGGCATACTAAGGTGTTACCCTTCTGGGATCTTTACTGACTTTTCAGTGACGATTATCTGCTCTGGATGGTTGGAACTCAGATGTTCCCCTTCCTTGGGTGAACTCTGAGAATTTACCAGTTTACAGGTGTCTGTTTTTCTTTACCCGGCCTCACGTGGAGTTACACTCTCTCTGTGCACCTTGGTTTTCAGCAATAAACTTGATGGGAATTTTAAGCAGATTTCTGGAGCTCTTCCTCTATATAGATTTTTCTTCTTTAGTACTCTGTTCCAGCTATCTCGACATCCTCAAACTCTGATCTCTTTCTCCTCAACTAGGAGAGACTGATTTGCCTCCAGGCAGAGAGCTGAAGTCATTGTGGTACTCACCATGTTTGTTTATTTTCCTACCTTCAGGGCCTACAATCTTGTACTGCTTGTTGCCCAATGCTGGAAAACAGTTTCCTCACATATTTTGTCAAATTTTATTTATTTACTACAAGCATGCAATTTCAGTGTTAGAAATCCAAAATGCCCTAAAGCAGGAGTCTCTGTGTCTGACTTTCAAATGAAGTCAAAATAATTTTTTAGAATTTGGAGGACAGGACACGGAAATAATCAGTTATTCTCTAGCCTTGGCTTGAGTTTGTTTCTGTATAGTTAACATTACTCTGTTTTCATGTTTTCAATGTTAATCAGAACTAGAATTTGGATAATGGAGCATGAAATTTGGGGGTTAGTACAGATGAATAGGACAGGCATACTTTGTTTTATTGTTCTTTGCAGATATTACATTTTTTTATAAGTTGAAGGTTTGTGAAAACCCTGCATCAAATAAGTCTATTGGCACCATTTTTCCAACAGCGTGTGCTCACTTTGTGTCTCTGTGTCACATTTTGGTAATTCTTGCAATATTTCAAACTTTTCATTATTATATCGTGTTTCCATTATTATATAGTGTTACGGTGGTCTGTGATCAGTGATCTCTAATGTTACTATTGTAATTGTTTTGGGGCACCATGAACCAAGCCCTTACAAGATAACAAACTTAATCCATAAATGTGGGGTGTGTCCTGACTGCTCCACCGATGGCCATTCCCCTGTCTCTCTCCTGCTTCTTGGCCCTCCCTATGCCCTAGACACACAAATGTTGAAATTAGTCCAATTAATAACCCTACAGTGGCCTATAAGTGTTAAGTGAAAGGAAGAAGCACATATTTCTCACTTTAAATTAAAAGCTAGAAATGATTAAGCTTAGTGAGGAAGACATGTTGAAAGCCGAGATAGGCTGAAAGCTAACTAAATCTCTTGTGCCAAAAAGTTAGCCACGTTGTGAATGCAACTTGTGAATGCAAAGGAAAGTTCTTGAAGGAAATTAAAATTGCTAGACATAAATGGTAAGAAAGTGAAACAGTTTTATTTCTGATATAGAGAAAGTTTTAGTGGTCTGGATAGAAGATCAAACCAGCCACGACATCCCCTTAAACTAAAGCCTAATCCAGAGCAAGGCCCTAACTCTTTTCAATTTTATGAAGGCTGAGAGAGATGGGAAGCTGCACAAGAAAAGTTGGAAGCTAGCGGAGTTGGCTCATGAGGATTAAGGAAAAAAGCCACCTCTGTAACATAAAAGTATAAGATGAAGTAGCAAGAGCTGATGTAGAAGCTGCTACAAGTGATCCAGAAGGTCTAGCTAAGATTAATGATGAATAATAAATAAGACACCATATAGGACTTTCATAGCTAGAGAGGAGATGTCAAAGCCTGGATTCAAAGCTTCAAAGTACAAACTGACTCTCTTGTTAAGGGTGGATACAGCTGGTGACTTTAAGTTAAAGCCAGTGCTCATTTACCATTCTCCAAATCCTAGGACCCTTAAGAATTATACTAAATCTAATAGTCTTATGCTCTAAAAATGGAACAACAAAGCCTGGATAACAGCACATCTGTTCACAACACGGTTTACTGAATATTTTAAGGCCACTGTTGAGATCTACTCCTCAGAAAAAAGATTCCTTTCAAAATCTTATTGCTCATTGACAATGCACCTAGTCACCCAAGTGCTCTGATGGAGATGTACAAGGAGATTCACGTTTTCATGCCTGATAATACAACATACATTCTGCAGCCCATGAATCAAGGAGTAATTTTGACTTTAAAATATTATTATTTAAGAAATTCATTTCATTAGGCTATAGCTGACATAGATAGTGATTCCTTTGATGGATCTGGACAAAGTAAATTGAAAACTTTCTGGAAAGAATTTACCATTCTAGATGCCATTCAGAACATTCATGATTCATGGGAGGAGATCAAAATATCAACATTAACAAGGAATTTGGCAGAAATTGATTCCAACCCATATGGATGACTTTGAGGTGTTCAGAACTTCAGTGGAGGAAGTAACTGCAGGTGGTATAGAAATAGCAAGAGAAACAGAATTAGAAGCGGAGCCTGAAGACGCGACTGAATTGCTACCGTTTTATGATAAAACTTGAATGGATGAGGAGTTGCTTCTTAGGGATGAGCAAAGAAAGAAAGTGGTTCCTTGAGATGGAATCTACTCCTGGTGAAGATGCCGTGAACATTGTTGAAATAACAACATAGAATTTACAATATTATCTTGATAAAGCAGCAGCAGTGTTTGAGAGGATTGACTCTAATTTTGAAAGAAATTGTATTGTGAGTAAAATGCAATCAAACAGCATTGCATGCTACAGAGACATCTTTCATGAAAGGAAGAGTCAACGCGGCAAACTTCACTTTAGTCTTATTTTTAGAAATTGCCACTGCCACCCCAACCTTCAGCAACCACTAACCTTATCAGGCAACAGCCACCAACATCAAGGCGAGACCCTCCACCAGCAAAAAGATTACAAATTGCTAAAGACTCAGATTGTTAGCATTTTTTAGTGTAAAATATTTTTTAATTAAGATATATACATTGTTCTCATAGACATAATGCTATTACACACTTAATAGACTATAATATAGTGTAAACATAACTTTTATACGCACTGGAAAATCCCCAGATTTTTGTGATTCACTTTTGTTGCAATATTTGCTTTACTGTAGTGCTCTGTAACTGAACCTACAATATCTCAGAGGTATGCCTGTACTTTATTCTGTTAGTAATTCTGCTATAGCGTGTCTGAAGTCTGTCTTCTCCCTCTTCACCTCAAGAGTTAAGGGAATTCATTTTGTGTCTATTTCTAAATGTCCACCTCAAATTAGGACAGCTTAACTTGGTGTTTGTTTTATTCTAGGACAAAAACAAAACAACTTGGAGAGAAAAAGGCAAAAGGCCTGTCTCATGACTTAAGTCCCTGTCATTGGAGCTTTCTGAGAATTTTCACCATGGCTGAGATTGGACCAAGGGGCTCCTCCGTGGGGACGTGTCTGGAAGGTAAGGCCAAATCAGTTTGGCATCAGTTTTTTTCAGTATTTTATCCCGGC
Organism: Avahi laniger; assembly: GCA_963575035.1. NCBI lineage: Eukaryota > Metazoa > Chordata > Mammalia > Primates > Indriidae > Avahi > Avahi laniger. The sequence goes on along the minus strand of CAUYSK010103442.1, from coordinate 5,555 downwards.
TCTCATTCCTTTTCCTTCTCGTTCCCACTCTTCCCTCATCCCTCCAGAGTGTTAATTTCGGAAGTCCCACTGCTTTTCCAAAACTGAAGTTGTAAATTACTCTGGTTATTTAGACAATGTTATTATCAGATACTGGAAAAAAGTAGAATACCTCAGTTATTCTCTATCTTTTGTGTGTTTTTGTGTGTTGACGGGAGAAGGATATAGATAACACTAAGGCTTGAATATTCGAGGGTTACGATGTCAATCACAATCCAGTCATTCTCTAGATCAGTGTCTGTCTCTGAATAATTACAGGAGGATTTCTGAGAGCCAGTCGCAGTCATCACTGTTTTTTCAGAAGCTTCTTATATGATTTTATATAAAATTAATTTTAAGAACCACTCCTTAGATTAAAGCCTTTAGAAATCTCTGTTCTTTGCTTCCGGGTCAACTACGATTGAATGGTTTTGTGACTAGTTCTCTTAGATGCTTATAATTTGAAAATAATTCTTTAAACTATGCTAGCGGGTTTTTTCTAAAAAAGAAATATTTGCATATCACTTGTGATCTAATATGATACATCTAAACCTGTTTGGATTTTAAGATTAATTTCTAATGTTTCTCTTTTATAGAATTTAACTTGTGAATTTATTAAAATATCCTAAACTTGCTCACCCTGAGTGTATGTAAGAATGAGCTTCTGCATTTCTGGGAGAAAATTGCAGATCAGCATTTTTAATGCTGCCTAAGATTCTTTGTGTGTGTGTTTTTTTAAATTACCAACATAGATCAAGTTTATGTTAATTGTATGGAAAAGCAACAGAAATAATCAGTAATATTTACACAACTTTTAAGTAGTTAACCTAGTTCTGAGGCAGCAGAATTACTCAATAGTCAGCACCTTAAAGTAGGTAAAACATGTAATAAAGCATTTCCTTTTATGAGAGAGTTTTCTTTAATTCTTTTTTCTTTTTTTAGAGATGGTTGGGTATAGGTGTGTAGATGTCGTGGTTGTATTGATGTGGTTTAAATCAAACTTATCTAGATTTAAACTAAATATATTTCTTTACATATGTTAAGCAGTCTATTGTGAATGCCTTCTCTTTCCTTCAATGGTTCCATGCAGCTCTTAACAGGAGTAGAAATGTCACTAAACTGACAGTATAAAACAGGCACAAAAATTCCCCTGTGTAAAATTGTACACAAAAACCATAGAACAAAATACCTGCACTTTTACAACTTTATAAGAAATCAACATTTATTGAGTACATAGCTCTATACTTCATTGACTGAACAATAAGCCCATCTTTTTCTTGAAAAGAAGGCCCCTGAGTAATGTGGAAAAAGGAAACAAATGTTAGAAATAAATTCCTGTATGTTAATACTTCTTCATGGGCTGGGTAGCATTTTCTGTGTAAATGACACATTTCTCTATGTTATCATTTTGTCTTTACAAATAAATTATGGCTTCCTGAGTGAAAAGTGAATAATAGATCAATTTATTTTCTTTATTGAAATTAAGATTTTAGAAAGAACGTAGGTCTGATTCAGCATCATCAGCAGCGTCAGTGAAGATCTGTGATTAATCAAAAGCCTATGGGGCCTTACAATTATTACTGACCATTCAAGGATTAGTGCACCCCCTCACGTTCTTATTCTGCCCCTCCTCCCTCTCACCGGCCTCCCGTCTCGTCCCTGTGCCTCACTTTTCATATGTCTGCTGTCGATGGACTCTTACTAGCGTTTTATTTATTTGTGTCCCATTGTCATTCCAGAGCTTTCATGCTTAGACACCTATATACATGTCATTTAGGACATTATAGACCCTGGCAAGAGTTTTTTTTTTTTTTTTATTGTGCTAAAAAGCACATAACGTGAAGTTTTTACCCCCTCAACCATTTTTAGGTGCATGGTTCAGTAGTGTTAAGTGTATTCACATGGTTGTGAAACAGATCTCGGAATTTTTTCACTTTGCAAAACAACTCCCTTTTCCTGCCTTTCCTCCTAACCCCTGGTAACCACCATTCTACTTTCTGTTTCTATGAATTTGACTACATTAGATACATCACAGAAGTGGAATCCTACAATATTTTTTGTTTTGTGACTGGTTATTTTACTTAGCAGGAGCTTTGTTTTTTGTTCCAAGTGACGGGGAGACTATCAGATGATCTTGAGCAGGGGAGCGACATTCTCTGATTTATGTTTTTAAAAGATGACTCTGATATTATGAAGAGTAGCTGGTTTTGTGAAGAGACGATGGCAGCTTAGATTTGAGTGGCAGTGATGAGTCGATGAGAAGTGATTATATTTCAGTTATATTTTAAATGTAGGTTAAGACTAAAACCTACTGATGAGTTGGATGTGGAGGTGGGATTTGTTAGCCTTTGGCCTGTCAAGCAGCTGGAGGAGGGGTGCTGCTTCCTACGATGGGTATGCTGGTTGTAAATGGAGTAGGGGAGAATTCAGTACTTTTTCTAATACCCTGGAGAGTAGAAATATTGTTCAGGCAGTTGAATTTATAAGTCTTAGTAGGGTAAAAGTGGGAGCCAGAGATGTACATTTTGGAATCATTGAAATGTAGAAAATATTTAAAGCCTGGATCCGAGAAAGAGTCCAGTTAGAGAATAAAAGTTGTGCGTGGGCTGACCCTGGACTCTGGCATTTTAGGGGTCCGACCTACACTGAACACTGGTCTGTCTGCCAGCATGCTGCTCTTACACAGTGCTTTATGCCTCATCAGGGCATAAAGAGGAAATTATAAGCATAAATCCTTTACAACATTTCAAGAAATTCTTCAAAATTAATAATTTATATTCTCTAGCACAGGATTTCCTATACACCGTCTTAAATAATATTCAGAACATCCACTTGATGGTATATTCTCTTTAAGGGTAACTTTTTTTTTTGACACACACCAGCATTTTTAGCAATTTAAGGAGTAATTGTTCTTGCTCACACTGGCTTGTACTTGCTTACAAGTTTGAGATTTTATTATGTAAGGACAAATACCAATTGAATATAAGAGGCTTCATTCTCTCTGCTGAAAATAAGGGAAGAAACTTCCTCCCCACTCTCTTTTCTTAGAGAATTTACTTTAGAAAAGTTAAAAATTCTTTCTCTGTCTTTTAAAAGACATGTCAATCTTTTAAAAAGGTTAAGTAAGTGTCTGGGATGCTTTAAGACCAGGAATATCTTTCTCAAGGACCTGAGAACCATCTCTTTGAAATGTAATCATCAAGGAAGAAAGCAAGAGACTCTATCCCCAGTGTCTGTGGGGGGCTAAGAGCCTGACTTTGGTGCCTCTCATTTCAAGTTGCAAAACTACCTCTTGTCATAAAGACATGAAAAGTTTATTTTTCCTTTGGATAAAGCCAATTAACAAACACAGATGGCCAGCTCAACTACTGAGAATCCAGGATGAACTATGTGTGACAAACGGTGCTGGCAAGTCCTCTTATTTGAGGACTAGTTATTGTTCATCTTGAGAACATGTTTGTCATGGATTGTATCTGCTTGGCTATATAAAGGATGATACTTCTTTCTGTCTTTGCAATCTCTCAGGAATTACCTGTGATGTGTATCATATCCTGGTTAAATGCTATTCAATAATAACATTGCTTTCTTTCTTTTCTACCATATTGGTACAGTTTTCTGGGTTGGGAGGAGGATTTTTTTTTAAAGTATATTTCTACAATAATAGTTAAATACAATTTTTGAAATTATGATCAAATGTTATTTTTGCAGATGAAACTGAAGTCTGTGAAATGTCACTGACCTATCAAGGCTCACAAAGTGGACCAGTGACAGAGCCATGTTAGAAGCCATTGGGTTCTGCTTTTAACATAGTGTACTTTCCATACTCCTCATGGCTCTTGTCCACATTTAAAAGCTTAATTGTTTTTGAATGTTCCCAGTACGACTAGCTAATAAATCCAGAGTAATAGTTTTTTCCATGCTTCACTGGAAACGAATCAGCATGGTTTGACTTCCAAGGTTATTGACATTTCCTAAGTGATAGCTGCTCATTGTAATGTGTACAGACTTATTTAGCAGACTTAATGAAAATCCAATCATTTCTGCATTTTGATGATGCTGAATTAAGTAAGAGAAAGAAAGGAAAAAGGGGGGGCAGAAGCACTGCAAACATGAATCGATTTATGAATATCACTCCAGCTATTCCAATAGGATATAACATGAAACATATTTGCGAGATTAAAGCATATATGTGCATTAATCTTAATGAGAGAAATTCAAGGAATTGATGCATAACTGCAGGACAGAGGAGTAATAAACACAGGTAGTAACAAATGTTTTACTCCAGTAGTTTTTGACTGCTCAGGGGAAATAGATTTGGAATAAAAACGAGTTGGGCAAACCAGTCTAACTTGTACCAATATATACTGTAAATTTTTTTAAAAAGGTGAATAGTCAGTTTCTAAACCAGCATAGATGAGAATAAAGGTCTGCTGAATCACTCTTTCAAAATGTACACATTACACTGTAATATGTAAATATCTTCTTAAAAATTCTGCTCAGACATTTATTCCCATAAAAATAATTTCTTACAAAATATCAAAGGAATGAGGGCTTCTAACCAGCAATCAGAGAACTTAAATTTAGATTAGAAGAGGCAGTTGATGCTCTTTTAATCCCTTTTGCTGTTACACAAGTTAAAACCATTCAAAGGAAAAGAATTAATGGTTGTGGGTTGGGGGGGCCAATTGGAATTAAATGATTACCCTCATTTTAATGTGTGGACTTGACCAAAGAGTAAAATATTTGGATTTTTGGGGGGGAAGGGAAATAGGAACAAGAGAGATAATTTCTTCACTTACTTAACCAAAGCGTTTTATATGATTTACTATTGTAACATTTGTTTTTCAAAATACCACATATCAAAAGAATGATTCCCAGTTCGTATCAGTGTGATCGTTAGATAAATGAAAACAGTGATCTGAAGAAACACTATAGTTTTAATTTGCATTTCAATATAAGCAAATGCAAATTAGTATTATGTTCCACATTGCTACTTATAAAGTGATTTTGTCTTGTGTAGATTTATATGTCTTTAATGTCATTTTAAACTCATAAATTTCACTTATAATTCAAGTTTCTGTGTAAACTTACTGAACATATCCCAATATATTGGTGACATACAGAGGTGTGAAGTTTAAAATAGTAAATAATATATTGTTTAAACTTGTTAGTTTGAGCATTTATTACTTGACAGAGTTGGGCTAAAATATGAAGTATATTTTAAATATGTGAATGCACTAATGCCTTTAAAATCATTATTTATGAATCATAAAACTCATCCATACTGACAATGGCTACTATAACACATAATATCAATTTTATGATAACATTGATAGTGGCGAAACATTTGCTTTGTCAGTTAAATGAAATTTAAAGTAATTCCGCATCCCAGAGTCTTTTTTTTTTTTTTTTTTGAGACAGAGTCTCACTCTCTTGCCTGGGGCGAGTGCCGTGGCGTCAGCCTAGCTCACAGCAACCTCAAACTCCTGGTCTCAAGCAATCCTACTGCCTCAGCCTCCTGAGTAGCTGGGACTACA
>CAUYSK010103440.1:0-23455 GCA_963575035.1 Avahi laniger | reverse complement strand
AATTTCTTTCTATTTTTGGTAGAGATGAGGTCTCGCTCTTGCTCAGGCTGGTCTCGAACTCCTGAGCTCAGAACGATCCGCCCACCTCGGCCTCCCAGAGAGCTAGGATTACAGGCGTGAGCCACCGCGCCCGGCCTTGTTTATTATTTTAAAATTAGCTTTATTGAGAGACATAAGTAACACACGACAAAATCTGCGCGTTCTAAGCACGTGCTGAGATGAGCTCCGACAGATGCGTGCAGTCCGAGAACAGCTCCCTCGTCCCATGTATTCCCTTGTGCCCCTTTGGCGTCACTCGCAGCCCCGCCCCCAGGCCACCACTGACCTGCTTTCTGTTACTGGGGTTTCTGCCTTTTCTAGAATTTTGTGGAAATGGCACCGTTCAGTTATGTGTTGTTTTACGCCCGAGTTCTGTCGCTAAGCATGGTGTGGTTTACTCACGGGGCATTTTTCCTTCACTTCCCCAAACTCCTTCCAGATCCATTCGGAGGGGACCCTTTCAAAGAAAGTGACCCATTCCGCGGCTCCGCCACTGACGACTTCTTCAAGAAACAAACGAAGAACGACCCGTTTACCTCAGACCCGTTCACGAAGAACCCTTCCCTGCCCGCGAAGGTGAGAGGGGGCGTCGCTGGGCGAGCCGAGTGCCGCTGTGTGCGTGTGAAGGCGGCGCCTCCTGGCACCGGCCCCTCTCCGTGGAGCGAGTCCCTGCCGTGCTCGCTGCCCGCCGGGCTTGTCCCCACGTGAGCTGTGCCTTCTGTTCTGGGGAGCTGGCGTCCCAGGCCCAGCGTCACTCCTGGATGGGAGGCGGCCGTTGGCTTCGTGGCCGCGGAGGAAGGGCCTCGTTTGAAATGTCGCCTTTTTAGCCTTTTTAAAGAATGTCTCTAAGACCTGCAGTGAGAATCTGCCTTTCATTCCTGGTGTTGGCGATCCATTTCCCGATCTGGTTCGTCCTTTCCAAACCACGCTTTGGCTTCGCGAATGTTCCCTGCTGTCTGTGTTCTGCTTCACTGATTTCTTCTCGCCTGCCGTTTCCTTCCTCCTCCTCGCTTTGGGTTCGCTTTGCCCTTCTAACCTCTTATGATCCAGCCTTCAGCCATGGGTGTTAGACTTTGTTTTCTAATATAAAGATGATCCCAAATGTATAGCGGTTCAGCTTGAGATGTTTTGACCACAGTGGATTTATTGGGAAGTCACCCCATCATAAGTCAAGGCGCATCTGGACTCACGTTGGTTTGACTTACGGTTTTTCACCTTTGCGACGGGTTTGTCAGGGCATCAAACGCATTTTCAACTTACAACATTTTCAATTTGCAATGCGTTTATGGGGATGTAGCCCCACTGTAAGCTGAGGAACATCTCCATACATTTAAAACAGTCTGTTTTCCTGCTGTTCTGCTTTAGCTGTATGCCATACGTTTTGATACTTTGTATTTTCATTTTCATTCAGTTTTAAGATATTTTCTAATTTCCCCTGTGATTTCTGTTTGCCCATGATTATTTAAAGGATGGTGTATTTTATTTGCAGATATTTGGTTTTTTTCCCTAGGTATCTTGTAATATTGATTTCTAATTAAATCTGTTATTAGAGAACATATTCTGTGTTTTTTCAATACTTTTAAATTTATCGAGGCTTGTTGTTTATGGCCTGTGTTGGTGAACATACGTACACTCGAGAGGAGTATGTATCTGCAGTTTTTGGGCATAACGTTCTACAAATGCCAGTCAGGTCGAATTGGCTGATAGTGTTCAGATTATCTGTGTCTTTTTAGCTCTACCAGTGGCTAAGAGAGGGGTGTTACAAGCCTCACCTATGATCAAGGAATTAGTTTCCCCCTTTAATTCAGTTAGATTTTGCTTTGTGTATTTGGAAGCTTTGTGAGGTACATACACATTTATGATTATTGTGTCTGACTAATGCAACAACCTTTATCATTAGAGAAGGTTCATTTTGATCTCTGATAATATTGTTTGTCTTGAAACCTATTTTATCACTTCATCCTTTTCTGTGTACTGCATGGTATATCTTTTTTCAGCCATTTTCAAGCTGCCTGGGTCTATATTTCATAGATACCTTTTGTAATTAGCATATTGTCAGAGGTTGCTTTTTTTTTTTATCTAGTATGAAAGTCTCTACCTTTTAAATGGAGTATCTGGTCTATTAACATTTAATGAAATTATTGATATAGTCGGATTTAAGTCTACTGTTATTTGCCTTTTTTTTTTTTTTCAACAGCCTGTTACAAGCAAATATTTGCTTGCTTTTTATCCCATACTTTGTTTCCTGCCCTCTTTTGGATTATTTTAATATTTTCTAGAATTCCATTTTATTCTGTCTATTGGCTTCTTAATTATTTTAATTATACCTCTATTAATTATTTTTTAGAGATTGCTTTAGGGATTACCATGTAAAGTTTTAACGTTTTATAGTCTACTTGGAATTAATATTATATTACTTTATGTAAAATGTAGAAAACTTGCGACCATATAGGTCGTTTATCCACCCCCCCATCGGTGTGTCTTATGTTATAGCTGTTGCGTGAATATCATACACCTGAATACATTATAAACTCCATAAGACAGTGTTATAATTTTTGCTTTAATCCACTGTATGTATTTTAAAGAAATGAAGAAGAAAACAGTCTTTTAATTTTACCCAAATATTTACTATTTCTAATATTCTTCATTCCTTTCTGAAGATTGATTTTCCCTCCATTGTCATTTTCCTTCTGTGTAAAGAATTTTCTTTAGCACTTCATGTAGTGCAGGTCAACCGTGTTGTCATTCTTGAAGGATATTTGTGCTTGATGTGGTATTCCTTTTTCTTTCGGCACTTTTAGGTTGTTCCACTGCTTTTCAGCTTCTACTGTCCTTGATAAGATTTGTCTTGTCAATAGTTGTTATCTTGTATGTAATGTATTTTTTCCTCTGCTTTCAAGATTCCTTTTTTTTTTGAGACAGTCTTGCTCTGTTACCCTGGGTAGAGTGCAGTGGTGTCAGCCTAACTCACTGCAGCCTCAAACTCCTGGGCTCAAGCGATCCTCCTGCCTCAGCCTCCCGAGTAGCTGGGACTACAGTTGTGCACCACGATGCCTGGCTAAATTTTCTATTCTTAGTAGAGATTGGTTTTGTTCTTGCTCAGGCTGGTTTTGAACTCCTGAGTTCAAGTGATCCTCCCGCCTCGGCCTCCCAGAGTGCTAGGATTACAGGCTCAAACCACCGCGCCTGGCCAAGATTCTTTCTTTATGTATAGTTTTTATTAGTTTGTGACATATCTGCGTGTCGTTTTCTTTGTATTTATGCTGTTTAGGCTTTGCTGAGCTTCTTGCATCTGTAAATTATGTTTTTCACCAAAGTCCGTAAGTTTTCAGCCATTAATTCTCCAAATATTTTTTCCTCCCCTATTCTGTCTCCCTTCTGGGATTCCAGTTACACATTTGTCAGACCTTTTGTGATTGTCCCACAGGTTCCTGAGGCTCCGTTTCTTTTTCTTTTCATTCTTTTTCCTCCTTTTTCTTTAGTTTGGGTAATTTCTACTGATCTGTCTTCAACTTCACTTACTCTTTTATCCGTCATTGGTCATTTAACCTGGCGAAGTTTTAATTCTAGATATTATACTTTTTCAGTTGTCAAATTTCCATTTGTTTCTTCTGTATAATTTCTGTTTCTCTGCCAAGATCTCCTGTCTTTTCATTCATTTTAAGTGCATTTTCCTCTTCCTCGTTGAGCTCAGTTACAATCACTGCTTTAGAGCTGTCCTCATCCGAGAATTCCAGCATCTGGGTCTGTCCTGGCATCGGCTGCCTTGATGGTCTTTTCCCTTGAAAACTGGCCACCTTTTTCTGGTTCTTCGTGCGTTGACTAATTTGTAGATGGGTCCTGTACATTGCGAGTGCTGCTGTGCAGACTGTGTTCTGTTCCGTTCCTGCAGCGAACGCGGCTGGTCTGTTTCAGCGGGCAGGCAGCTCGGTGGGCCTCCCGCTCAGGCTCTCCTTCGCCTGCCGCCCGCAGACGCTCAAATCCCAGTTTAATTCTTACGGCCGCAGCTGCGGGCCTCTTTGAGTGTGACCGCGCACACGCGGGGCAGGGCTCAGCCTGAGACGCGGGCAGAGTGTCTCCCGGGATTTGGGGGCTCCTATTCTCTGCCACTCCTTTCCGATCCACTCCTCCCTTTCCCACGGCGTCCCTGGGCCCCATCCTCCAGAGTTCAGGCCAGAAAGGCGGCAAGTTTTCTGTTGTAATCTCAGCCCCTGCACCGCTCTGCACGGCGCCACACTGCAGCTGTCTGACGCCCTCGGGCTATAGCTGTCAAAGTGGAAAACCCAACCTCATACCGTGTTCTTCTGCCAAATTTTAACTCTCCCCCCAAGTCTTCTTGCTTTGGTTCACTTCCGAAGCCTTCAGGTAGTGGTTTTTTTATTTACGTTGTCCAGAGCTTACAGGTGCATTACTTGCAGGAGGGATTTTACTCCACCTGGGTTTAGTTTAAAGCTTTGACCCTGCCCACGGCCTGGCACTGGATGTGGCGGGTGTGGACGCCGGGAAAGTTTGGTTGCATAAGCGGGTGATGGAACAAAGGAACTGCTCTTCACTCTCTTCTCTCCCTGCTCCCAGCTCGACCCCTTTGAATCCAGCGATCCCTTCTCCTCCTCCAGCGTCTCCTCAAAAGGATCAGGTGAGACCCGCGGCTCATTTTCCTTCCCGACGGTTCCTCGGGCAGTGGCAGAGCAGGCTCAGTTAATGCTTTCGCCTCCACGTCCGGCGTGGCCTTGGCGTCGTCATAGTCAGGGGACCCAGATCCTTGCCCGAGAACGCTAGGCCAAAACCAGTACCCTCGGCCGCTGCTCAGCCTCCTGGGCGGGCAGTGGCATCTGTCCGGAAAGGACGTTTGGCAGTAGGGATTCAGTGACAGCACCAGAGTTGCTAGCTCCTGCTAACTCATCCTTCCGTGCCAGCCTAGGGTTTGCGTCTTCGGGTTTTCTCCCTAAGAGAATCCAAGGTCCGACCCAGGCTCCTGGCTTGGGCTGTGGGGTCTGCGTGTGCACAAGCCTCAGCTCACCGCCGCGCTCTCGAGCCTGCATGCGGCAGGAGCATTCGCAGATCACTCCCAGGCCAGCGGGGAGAGTTCAGCAAAAGCCTCTACCACGCAGACGACGTCCCCACAAAGCTGTGTGGGCGGTGGGTCGCCCTGAACTGCCCCTCCCCTCCGTCTCATGCTCCTGCCCTGACCCCGCGGGACAGCGGGCCGTGCCCCTGCGGCACTTTTTTGCCCCTGTGATGACCGGATGACACTGGCCCTCCCAGAGCCGGCTGTTGCGGTGAGAAAGTGCCCCACCGAGATGCAGGAGCCCGGAGGCAGAGCGGGCAGGGAGGCCGTGTTGAGGACCACGCAGGTGCCCGTCTCTGGCCAGCGGAGACAGCCTCCCTGACGCCCGAGTCAGGAGCCGTTTAGTATTTCCGTTGACCCCAGAAGGCGTGTTCTGTTCCAGACCTGTGACTCTGACTTTGTTGGTGCCGATTGCAGATCCCTTTGGAACCCTGGACCCCTTCGGAAGTGGGTCCTTCAACAGTGCCGAGGGCTTTGCCGACTTCAGCCAGATGTCCAAGGTAAAGCCCCTCCCGCGGAGCCCCGTGCCTCCGCCAGTCTCTTTGTATCTCTTGTCGTGGTGTGGGCTGCCAGGCATAATTGTTAACGTCACGTACGTATTTCCCCCGCACCTTTCAAGCGTGGGGCCGTAAGGAAGTGCGCAGGGTCCACAGAGCACCCCTGGCTGTGATCGGACGTGTCTCCCTCCCTCTGGGTGAAACAGCCGTAGTCCTGAAACCCTCCCAGTGGCCGTCTGTGCCCGGTTCCCCCAGCTCCTGCTGGCATCTGACAACCATCAGATCACAGGCGACGAAGCTGTCACCGTGGCCAAGTAGGAGCTCACGAAGATGTTGAGGACAGAGATCCCTGCAGGCCTGGGGCCTCCAGAGGCAGGGGCCAGTGTCTGGAGCCGCCTGTGGGACAGAACTCAGGAGGGGTGTTCAAAAACGAGGGCCAGGCCCAGGAATAAATGCGAATAAACTGACAGGGGAGAAGTGAACTGTTCTAGAAGGACACCAGTCAGGGCTGCTACCAGGCCGGACTGTGTGTGCGTCCAGCCTGACACACGATTGCGGCCCCGCATGGTGTTGGGGCTCTTCCTCAAGGGGCTTGGCGGGGCGCTGTGGTTAGGGCCAGGTCTGTAACTAGCAAGACGTCTGTCCGGAGAGAGTGTCCGAGATGGACCCATCAAGAAATAGCAGTAGAAGCCCATTATTACTGAGGTAAGTTCCAGAAGAAACTGCTAAAAAGTCAAAAATGGTCGCCTTGGTGAGTGAGAATAAAGCCAGGGTGAGGGTCCCCTGCGCTGCGTCTGGCCGCCAGTGCCCGGTCCTGGGACCTGCATCTGCTTCGTCCCTTCTCGGGAGCCCCAGACGAGGAGCCCCTGGGGGGCCACAGCCGGGGCCCTGCTTCCCCCACACATTCCGCCGATCTTTGCCGGGTGCCTGCTGAGGCCCAGGTGCCGTCAGCACCGGGGGGAGGCAGTGGCCACGAGCAGAGCACGGTCCCCCGTCCCGGGTGGTGAGGGGGCCTGGGACAGCCGGGCCCATCCTCTGTCGTCAGCCCGAAGGTGGGGACGGCAGGGAGCCCCACGAGTTCGTGGGACGCAAGCACCCCAGGTGCGGAGTCCCCCCAGCCGCTGCCAGCCCCCACACCCGGGTGCCCCGAGGTGCCAGCTTCCTGGGGCTTCCTGCCTCACTTGTGCCGCGTTCGCTCAGACAACAGAGCAAACAGTTCCCTGGGTGCCTTGTGGTTGGCGGCGGTGACGACGTGTGAGTGATTGTGGTGCACGGCTTCTGAGAAACTCTTGAGGCTCTGTTCAGGTTTTCAGAGAAGCACGCTAGCTGCCGTGCCCGGCGGAGCAGCGACTCCGCTTCTGGCCGGGAGAGAATGTCTGTTCACACTCACCGGCGGGGCGGAGGGGCCCAGAGGCGCTGGTGTGGGGGCCTCTCTCCTTTCAGCACGCGGAGGAGAAGCCCCGCGTCCCTCATTGACAGCCACTGCACTGCTTGGGACGGTCAGAGGGCTGCAGGGCGCGAGAGTTCCCCGAGGGTGGCTCATCCCCAGCGGTGGTTGGGTGGTTGGCGTAGCTCCCGAGCAGGCGGGAAACCGGCTCCTAAAATCAGAAACTTCTGCCACATGGTGGCAGCAATCCCAAAGGCAAGGCTGGAGCTGTCTTCTCTGGCTGTCACATGCAGGAGGCTGGCCCGGGAGGCCGAGGGCTTCAGATCCTCCCTTCTCCATCCCCCTCACTGTCAGCAGGAGCCGTGTCACCCGGAGTGGAGTGGCGGGAGCTGGGACAAGGACGAGAGGGGAACTTCCAGGGGGCTGCTTTGCACGAGTGAGGACCCCGGTGTCAAGCAGTGGCAGAGCAGAGGCCGCGTGGGTGTTGCGGGGGCGCGGTGGCCAGCCCGCAGCCCCGACCCTCGGCCCTGGGCGGCAGGAACGGCCCTCCCAGCCCCAGCAGGCCCAGGCCACCCGCTTCTCGCTCCCCGCCAGCGCGGCACCGTGTCCCGCAGACCCTGCGTTTCCCCGAGCGAGAGGCTTCAGAGCCTGGCCCTTCCCTGTCTTCCTGCCCGTCCTAACCCGAGTTGCATTTTCCGCCTTCGGATGACCTCCCTCTCCCCGTCCTCGTTCCCCGAGATCAGGCTGTTCGCACACGTGCGGTTGTGATTCTAGAGCCAGTCCCACTTCCTGCGCGGGGCGCCGGGCCAGAACGCAGTTGGACGGGGCCGTGGAAAATTGGTCTCCGACACTCTATTGTTTGTTTCACCGGCCACTCACTCCTGCTGTCGTGACACTTGGGCAGCTGGATACCCAGCGCAGTGTGACCTGGAAGCTTTGTTTTTCCCGCCCGGTTACCTTTCTGTTTTTCAAGAACAACATCGTGTATGTAAATAAAATGCTGAAGGAAACGAAAGTAAAGTGATGAGAAGGTGTTTTTTTGGCTTTTTAGTTATTTTTTTTTTTTGAACATTGCCACCTTTTCCCCTCTGCTGGGCTTGCTGAGGAGAGTAGCCAGCAGCGACCTGATTCCGGCGGGTTCCTCTGGGAGGCCGTCAGGCTGCACGCTTGGTTGAAGCCCCTCCACCCCCACCTGGAGAGATTTCTCTAGATAGTATTGGGCCTAAACGACAGCAGCTTGCTTTAAAAGCCAGTTCCCCAAAATATATTTTCGGGGAGCATTCGAGAATAAAAAAACAAGAGTCTAATTTACTTATTTCACACCCCTTGCCCCAAAGAAAGCCATCTACGAAATACTTGATTGCTTTTCAGCCCATTTTTAGCAACTTTCCAATCACTTCTGCTGTCGGAAAGGTCAGCGTTTTCTCCGAGCCAGTTCTTCAAACAGCGAACCCAGAACTGTGTCTCTCAGAGCCGGTTTTCGTAGCGGCTTTTCTGTCTGTCTTTTATTTTAAGCACACTCACTCTTGCCGAGCCCCCGACAGCTTTACTGAAACCTTTCTAAAAATAGCAACTTTCCTTGAAGCTGCTGCCCAAGTAGGAAAGAACTGAGTCCCCAAGGAGACGTCTTGGGAAATGTGAAGTCATGAAAATGGGGATTCGGAAATGACGCGGGCGTTTTGGCGTTAGGAGCAATAGAGTTCACCGATGGGGGGGTGCCAGGCGCTTACGGTTGGAGCCCTGGCGTCTGCGAGGAGCCGGTTGGCCCCTCGGGTTCACGTGGACGTGGGAGGTGCTGCGCCTGCTTGGCCTGAGAGGTCCCCGGCCGGCCTGGGGGATGAGGCGGCTCGGCTTTGAGCGCACCGCCAGGTGTCACACCTTGGGGACTTCAGGCCAAGTGTAGCCTTAGAGCCCAGGTCCTGCCACACGGCCCAGAGGATGGAAAGGCGCCCCGTGGTCCTCGGGGCCGGGGGCTCCATTTGAGTGGGCAGACACGGCCCAGAAGGCGGTGTGTACCGAGGGTGGACGAAGAGCCACAGAGAGGCCGTCCCCTCTGTGTGCCTTCCCCTGAGCGCCAGGGTGAGGGCTGGGAGCCACGCGGGGGCTCACCCTAGTCCTGCCGCCTCTCTGCTAAGTGGTTTCCTTTCCTGCCTGCCCAGCTCAAGTTGTGCAGACAAGGCAGGTACAGTGGCTCACAGCTGTAATCCCAGTATTTTGGGAGATTTGTGGAGGATAATTGCTTGAGGCCAGGAGTTTAAGACTAGCCTGGGCAACATCGCAAGACCCCATTAAAAAAAATTTTTTTTTTTTAATTAGCTGGGCATGGTGGTGTGCATCTGTAATCCCAGCTGGTCAGGAGGCTGAGGCGGGAGGATCGCTTGAGCCCAGGAGTTTGAGGCTACAGTGAGTTATGATCGCCCCACTGCATTCTAGCCTGGGAGACAGAATGAGGCCTCATTTCTTAAAAAAAAAAAAAGTTGTGGGGAGAACCACACGCATGCTAGGCCTGGGGACGCATTCCATGAACGGCAGAAGCACTAGCGGGCTGGCCAACGTTCCCTCCACCTGTCTCCTCTGCCCATAGCCTGTTCTTTGCCAAACACAGACCCTGAGCGGCCCATTCTAAAGCTCCTCGAGTCTGACCACATACGTGGTATGATGAGCACCGCACCATCTGTGTGCTGTCTGGGGGTCAGTAGACAGCTGCTTGTTACATGTCGCCTCCTTTTTTTTGTTGCCACAGCCCTAAGAGTGAGGATCTGTCCTTCTTGTCATTTTACAGATGAGGAAACTGAGGCACAGAGTGGACCGTGCTGGCGGTGGCAGGGCTGGGATTCCGGCCCAGGCAGGGGCTCTCGACTCTGCCTCTGACCACCGGGCTCTGTAGCCAGATGGGGCAAATATTCCAGAAACTTGAACGACAGGCTTTGAAAAGAGACTCGCTGGCGTTTGCCCTTAAAGGGCCAACTGTCGGCAGAGCGTGGTGGAGGAAGGCACCCGCTCACCTGGCCACAGCCCTGCCCGGCCTGGCGGCCCTTCTCCCTGTGAGCTTCCTAGCCGACCAAGCCGATCTTGGTGGGGACATGGGTCTGGGGGCTCGCGGGCCCTGTGTTCCTTAGGAGGAAGTGCCTTCTTCCTCCCTCTGACCCTTCAGCCAGCTCCGTCTCTTGCCTGTGCCTGTGGGTGTCACCTCTACAGGCCTGAGGCAGGGACGGTCTGCCCAGGATGTGTCCCCAAACACTCACCCTTGGGGCAGCCACCTGCGGCCGAGGGCAGCGCCCAGAAGCCCTGGCCTGGGAGGCAGAGGGTGTGGGGTCCAGACCTGGAGCCACTGCCGACCTGCTGTGTGATTTGGGCAGGCCACGTCCCCTTTCTGTGCCTCAGTTTCCCTGTGTGTAAAGCAGAGGTGCTGGCAGTAGGGCTCCCTCCCAAGGCCACTGGCTAGATTAGGTGAGCAGATCAGCGCAGAGTGAGCGTTTCTCACCTGGGCGGCTCCGGAGGGCTGAGCAGGGCCCAGGGCCGGCCGGGTGGGCGGCTGTGTGTGCAGAAGCCCTTCCGGCCCCTCCTCCTCCCTGTGGGCCCCGCCAGTCCCCTGCTGCGGGGACCTGGGCGTGCGGAGAGGTGGCTGCCTCTTATAGCGGGGCCTCGTCCCTGACGCGGCTCTGCCTGGGCCGAGCGGCCGTGACTCTGCGACTGCACGGTAGAGGCCAAGGTGGCCGAGACTCTGGGACTCGTCGCTGGAGGTGGGGTTGGCCCCTCCCCGCCCCCCCAGCAGTCTCTGGGGGCCCAGTTATCTAAGGGAACCCCTCGACTGTGCCTTTGTGTCCTGCTTCGTTCTGTCTCTCGCCCTGCCCTGCTGGGGGACAGTTAAAGCCCCCTCCCGCCACTGCTCCATCGCGCTGTGGCCCCGGACCCGCCCTCTTTGTCGTTTTCTTTTCCTCCCCCCAATAGAAAGTGATTTTCTCCCTCCTGGGGCGCCCCGGCCCCTTTCCTCAGGCACCTGAGATGCGGCTCAGCCTCATGCCCTTCACTTTGCACTCGGGGAAACTGAGGCACAGCGGAGTTCATGCTGTGCTAGTGTTTGAGGTGAGGGGCAGGCGTCCCCATGGGAGGTGGCACTCAGTGGCATGTGCTGACCCTGTCCACTGCCCCAGAGGAGGGACCCGCACTTGCCCTCCAGGTGGGAGAGGCCTGGAAGCTGGTCACAATGGCGCGGTGACTCGTGCCCCACTGGGCGACAGCATGGTGTCCGAGCAGGCATCGATGGCAGGAAGGGGCCCCAGGGCGAGCCCCGGGACAGGAGAGGGCACCCGCCAGCGTTGAGGAAGGAGACGGGCTCCCCAGCGGGAGACCCGTGTGCACAGGGCCCAGAAATGTGGGGCTGAGTCAGTGTCCGGGGGTCACAGGAGGGTCTAGGGACTAACCGGCGCTACCTGCAGGCGTGGGCCGTCCAGGGCTACCTGCCTACCTGACCGAGGTGTCATCTCTGCGTATCGACCGGCTGCCTGTGCCCCCACCCCTGCGCCCCTCCCTTCCGTCCACTGGCCCCACTCACTCCTCCACTCGCCCTCTCATACGCCCGTCTGCCCGTCCTCCTGTTCCCCCCCGTGCCCCCACGCTGCCGCCCTGCTGTCTATAACCCTCTCCAACCGTCCAACTGCTTAAAGCTGGGGTGACGTGATCCGGTTTGGGTTCGAGGCAGCAGGTGTGGGGTGGAGCAGGCTGCTGGGGAGTCCAGGCAGAGGCGGTCAGAGTCCGATGGGGGCGGCGTGGCTGTGCCGATGGGTGGGGGTGAGCCGGGCATGCGACCTGGGTCTCTCGTAGGGGGCGGCATGTGGGCAGCTCAGGGGTGAGGATGGGGGTCTGGTGCCAGCGCCTGGGGCTGCCTGTCACTATCCGGAGGCAGTGACCACGCTGGCCTGCTCAGCCGGGAGGCGGCGTCACGCTGGGGTCTGCGCCGAGCACCGCAGCGGGTACAGGGCGAGGGTGGGGTGCGTCTCCGGAGTGTGAGCAGCAGGCCTGGAGTCAGGAAAGACCCAGCCCCCCACTCCTGCCTGTGCAGGGGGCGTGGCAGGCGTGGCCAGGGCTGCCCTCCTGGGATGGGAGCCCCTCAGGGGACAGGGCCGCTGTACGTCAGGCACCTCGCCCCTCACAGGCCACAGGGCCCTGCTGTTGCGGGTGGCGGGAAGCAGGGCCCTTTCTAGAGACCCCGGGTGCGAGCAGGGCCGTGCTGCGCAGCCTGGAGGGTTGGAGGCCTCGCCAGGGGCCTCGGGGCACGAGCGTCTGCTCGGAGGACGTCCGTTGCTTCGTTTTAACGACTGTTTTTGCCTCTGTTTCGTGTCCTCTCTTACAGCCCCCAACTTCTGGCCCTTTCACCTCCTCCTTGGGAGGGGCAGGATTCTCAGATGACCCCTTTAAAAGTAAACAGGACACTCCTGCTCTGCCTCCGAAGAAACCCGCTCCTCCACGGCCTAAGCCGCCCAGCGGTCAGTACGCTTTCTTCTCTCACTGCCGCCGCCCCCGATGCGCAACAGTGGGGGGACGCAGGGCCCCCCATTCACCAGCCCAGAGCAGAAGCAGATGCCCTGGGTTCTGCACGCTGAGCAGCAGGGCCTCCCCAGCACCTCCTGCCTGCCCGCCCTCGCCCCCGTCCTTGGGCCCCTTGGCTCCGGGCTCCGTGCTGGGTCTAGAAAGCCCAGGCCTTAGAGCCTCCTGTGGCCCCTGCCCAAGCATGTTAGCGCCCCCCTGGCTACACCTCAGGAAGCACCACGGGCCTCAGCCCCCCGGCAGCTCTGGCCCCTTCCTGTACCCCCAACACTCCGGGAGGGCCTGGAGTGGGGACGGCAGCAGAGGCCACCTGCTTGGTCCAGCCCTCCCTGGCTGGTTAAGGACTCGGGCTGGGAAGGCGGGGAGTCCTCCCTGGCTGTGTTCGGTGCAAGAAGAGGCAGGATGGCGCGGGCCTCCCCGCAGCCCCGCGTCTGGGCACAGTTCCGAGCCAGGTCTTCCTGCGGACCCCGCCTGGTCTGTCGGCGGCTGGTGCTGCAGGTCTCCCAGCCTTGGCCCCTGGCTCCGCTCTCGGGAGAGGGTCGAGTGTGTCCCTGAGGATTCTGAGGACTTAACTCACGCGTGGGTTTTCTCTGTGTGCTAGAGATGGGCTGGCAGGCCTGTTTCCCAGATTCTCGGGCAGGAAGCTGTTGCTTCTCGTGGCAGAAGGAGTCACTGCAGTCCTGCAATCTCTGCACCCCGCCCCCTCACCGCCTGTTTCATCCAGGCCTGGCCTGGGACTTCCCTTCTGCTCTCTAGTCTCCCGGCAGGTCTCACCTGCACTGTCTCTGGGTTGCACGCGGCCACAGGAGGCCCACACACCCCCTTGGTCGTGCCCTCTGCTACCCGGCTTTCCCTAGACAGGTGTGCCCCCTTGCAGCCCCACCTCCTCTGAGGGGGGCGTGGCGCTCCCCTTGAATCCGCCCAGTGGGCTCCACTTCGTGGCTCCGTCGTGGTTGCAGTCCTTGAGCGGAGGCAGCAGGCTCCCCTTGCACCCAGCTCCACGGTTATTAATACCAGTGATCCTCGCTCCTCCATGCGGGCCACCTGTCAGCAGGGACGAGCAGAGGGGAAGTTGTTTTAGAAACACTGGCCAGGCGCGGTGGCTCACACCTGTAATCCCAGCACTTTGGGAGGCTGGGGCAGGAGGATCACTTGAGGCCAGGAGTTCGAGACCAGCCTGAGCAACATAATGAGACCCTGTCTCTAAAAAAAATGAAAAATATTAGCCAGGTGTGGTGGTGCACGCCTATAGTCCCAGCGACTCAGAAAGCTGAGGCAGGAGGATTGCTTGGGCCCAGGAGTTCGAGGCTGCAGTGAGCTATGATTGCACCACTGCACTCCAACCTGGGTGACAGAGCGAGACCCTGTCTCTATAAAAAAATCCAACCAAACAAAAAAACTCACTGCCTCTCCTGTCCTGTTACCTGGCCTGGCCTTCTTTTGGGAGGGCAGTGAAGCGGCCTGCAGTGCTCAGGTCAGCTTCCTTGTTGATGAGTCATAAAAGAAAGTATGACCAATGGGCTGTGCAGATTTAGAGCAGATTGTCTGCGAACCGTGAGCAGATAACAGATGGGTAAAGAGATCATTTCTGTAAGCCACACACAAAGACATTTACCATGCAATGGAGGAAAACAAACAACACAGGAATTCCCTTCCATCCGAGAGAGGCCGCCTGCCCCTTACATAGAGCAGTGGCTCTTAGGGGACTCTGGTTGGTCTCCTGATGGGTGGCATGGGGCCTGCTCATTCTGTTCAAAAGACAGGAACAAAAGCACAGATGCACACACGTGTGCACACGCATGCCCACACACGCACACACCTACATGCACACAAATGCATACATGCATATTCACATACTGCATGCACACAGTTGGCACACAAGTACGTGTGCGTGCTCATCTGCATACATGCTCAGGCACACATTCACATGCTGGTGATACTGCATGCACACTTGTGCACACTCTTGCACGCACGCACGTACCTGTGTGCGTATACATTCTCAGGGCTTGTGCATACATACATACGTGCATGCGCCGTGTGCAGATGCACATATGCAGAACGGCATGCGAATGCATACATGTGCATACAGGTGAGCACACACCCACATACCGCATGACATGCATGCTCATATATGCGTGCGCATATCCACGTGCATGAAAAATATTAGCCAGGTGTGGTGGTGCACGCATGCAAAACACACACCCATGCACGCTCTCCACGCTTACATGCATGCATTCATTCACACATGAACACTTGTACACACACATTCCCACACACACGCGTGTTCATGTGTGAATGTGTATGCGTGCACACGTGTGCAGGGCAGCGCTGTGTTTGGTGGGCCCTGCGGAGGAGTCGTCCCACTCAGTAGCTTTATTTCGAGTGTTTCATGGAAACTATCACCTCCGCCTCCCCGCTTATCTGAACCCACTGGGTCTGCCGTTGAACTTTTCCTCAGCTGTCTCCTCCGTGTGTCTCCCTCTGCGAGCCTACCCGCCCCTCCCCCCATTTTGGCTTCTGTTTTTAGTGCACTGTGGCTTAGAAAGCAGAGAACGCCCGTTGCAAGTGGAACGTTCTGCAGCCGGGGTTCGGAGGACCTCCTTGGACCTGGCTTCAGAGTTGAGGCTTTTCGTGCAGCCGCGTCATGATTTGCGCTTGGCTGGGGCCACTGCACTTCTGTTCTGCCGCGGGCAGCGAGGTGCGGGGGCCCTCGGTGCGCTCGGCAGAACCACATTTGCATCGACGGCCCCCAGGAAGCACTGGCTCAGCTGCTCCGACACCAGACCCCGGCAAGCCCTGTGAGAGACAGGAAAGGGGGGCGAGAGGTCGTGGGGAGTGCCCGAGGTCATTCACCGAGGTGGCTGCAGGGCCAGGTCTAGACCTGGTGACCTGCTTCTTCCTGCCCAGGCCTCACCCTGCTCCCTTAGACAGCAGCGATACGAACCAAGCTGTGAGGTTCGGAGTGTTCTGGAAAATGGCCGGTGCGTGTGCAGGGTTTTAGTCTGTGAGCAGCTGCAGGATGTCGGTGTGGAGGCCTAAGTGTCTCTCATTTGATTCTCTTACCTAGAAGCAATGGCTGAACAGAAAAATTCTGCGCTGTACACGCTGCTGGGTGGTAGGTACAGACCAGGCGGGGCTGCCGTTTGAGCTCCAAGCACCGTTTCTGCTGCGGCTCCACACTAACCTCTAACTGTCTGAACGCCACCGCTGCGCAAAACGTGGGACCCAGGGGCTGCCTTTTAACAAGCCGCATGTTGGTGGGGAGTGTTCGGCTCTTTGCGGGGAGACAAAGGCAGCTGCTCGCCCTCCCTGGTCCTCTGGTCGGGGGACTCGGAGCCCAGCCCTGCACAATCCCCTTCCCGCTTCCCGGCCGCACGCAGCTTGCCGGTGTCCGGCCATTAGCAAGACGTCGGCAGATGAGTGTCAGATGAAGTCCCGCTCAGAACGGTCATCGGGAGCACACAGACACGGCTCTTGTTTCCTTGGCTTCTTCAGATGGGAGATGGCCAAGCCGGCGTCCGTATTTTATTTTTATTTTTTAAGAAAACATAAAGTCCAGCAGTTTGAAAATGACGGAATGTGCTTTTCTGCCCCCTGTGCGGATTCAGCCTTTTCTCGGCCTCCGAGAGACCACGTGTCCAGTGCGTGGCGAGGCCGCCTCCACCTGGGCACTCTCAGTCCCTGCAGGGCCTCGTAGATGCTGGGGCTTTGGGGAGAAGGGTTGGTCCCAGCGTGGCTGGGTTGGGGGACGGGGAGGCGGGAGCCCCCGTGGCCCCGGCGGTTGAGTTGTGACCCGGCGGAGAGAGAGCAGTAGACAGACTGTCTAACGGCGACTGTATTTCTTACAAGCCACGCACGAAGCATCATACCTGCGTCTCGGGAATCACGATGAAGGGAGACTCTCTTCCGTCATCTCACTGCCTTGCCCGGGAAGCTACTGATGTTGCCACATCCCCACGCAGGGCTTGTCCGTCCCGGGACCTGGAGGGCTCTAGATCCCTGCTAGGTCTCTAGCAGAGACTGGCTCCGACAGGAGAGGCCAGGACAGGAGACTCTGAGTCCAGCTCCCTCTGGCCTCGGGGCCATCCATCCCGCTCAAACCCAGGAGGCTGCTTGAGCAGGCTGGTTTCTGGACATCGTGGAAAGGTCCCCTGTTCAGATTCGGGTCCTGCTGCCAATGTCTCTGGGGCCCTGGGTGAGTGACTTAACCTGGCTAAGCCTCAGTTTCCCCACCTGAACACGGGCCTGAGTCAGGGCTAGCAGGTGGGTGTGAGGGGAAAGCCCTGCAGTGATGTGCTGTGTGTGACCTGCATCCCTGCCCTCACCACGGGGAACAGGGGCCAGGATGCAGCGTCCTCCGGCTGTGGGCGCCTTTCCCGGGAAAGAGAGGCTGGACCGGGGCGTTGGCAAGGGGCCTTCCCCCAGGAGACTCCAGTTTCGCAGGAATCTCTTCCCTTAAAGAATGTCGGCCTGCAGTGAGTTGAGCTTCACAGAGGTTCCAGGGTCCCCTTGGGTCGTCGCCGGTACAGGACCAAGTGAAGGTTGGGCCTGAGTCACGTGTGGGTTTTTGGTGCTATCGCTCTTGTGTTCTAGAAGCTGCAATTTTCCAATTCTGTGGGAGCTGCTTGTTTGCTTTTTACCATTTAAAGCTCAACAGAGCCTGAATTGCCGTTGGATATGTACAGCACACATTTACTGCTGGACAAGCGTCAACCTGGGCAGGCATGGTAGGGACCCTCCCACCCCACTGGGGAGCCTCGTGGAGTTTCCTCGAGGGAGAACCGTGGTGGCGTCTCACACCTGAGCGGCCCGCAGTTGGCCACCTGCCGTATGCCAGGTGCTCAGTTCCCTCGGTCCAGCTAGGAAGCGCCTCCCGTGGACATTCAGGGTCATCTCCCGGGGCTCGCGCAGAGCTCTGGTGTCTGCACTAAGCTCTCTGTGCCCACAGGTCTTTTCTAGAAAGGCCTATCAAGGTATTAAATAAGCAGCAGATGTCTGTTTGGGGCAGAAGACGCTGGTTTCTTCCAGGCAGATGCAAAACAGCCCCGGCAGGCGGCCGAAACCTGTCAGTTAAAGTTAGGTTAAAGTTAGCCCTGTGCACACCTCCCCCAGGTAAACAATGGTGTATTTTCTGCAACGGACCGGAGATCGAGATCAGTCAGAACTCACCGCTGAAGAGTTTCTAGGTAAAAGTTGTTGATTTGCAAAGAGAGAAACAGATTTTTTTTTTTAAGTGCAGGAAACGGCTGTGTGGGTGTCAGTGATTGGGCCTCAGGCCCCGCTGCGATAGTGGGATCCTGCAAGGGCCCCACCCTTGCCACTTCCTGCCAGCGCAGCCCTGCGGTGCGGTTCCTGCAGCGCCCGGGTGCCACCAGCCTGCGAGCCTCCACCGCTAACCAGCCCGTCACCTTTAACCTCTCTCCAATTTAATGATCACTTTATTGCTGCTAACGACCTTTTCACCTCCCAGACAAAGCCGTGCATGTGACCTGCTGCTCGGGGTGCCTTCGCGCCCCCTCCCCACAATTCTGCTCGTGCGCTTTTACTCCGGCTGCACGAGATGCAATGGAGCCAGCATCCTGTTTGGTTCAAACAGCTCTCTCAAAAAAAAGAAAAAGACAAAACTCCTTCTCCCCTAGCAAACGAGTCCCCTCCCACCCCTGCGTGGGGCGTCCCCACGGGGCCGCCGTAGGTTCTCACTGACCACCCCGGCGGACCAGCACGCAGGACAGGGCCACACACAGCAGAGGAAGCCCTGGGTTCCTAAATGATGCCAGCGGCTCTCCTCCTCTGAAGTGCCACGTCAGGGTCGAAACCAGGGTGGTCGGTGATCTCTCCCGTCGTTTGCCCGTTTGGGTCCCGAAACCCCTTGTTTATTGCACAAGATCCAATTTTAAGATGGCATCTCCATTTGAACCGTGCGGTTAGCACCTCAGCCTTGAACTTAACTACTTTAATTCCGTTCCCACGATGATCTCAAAGAGATAATTTCGTGGGTACACATGAAGTTTTAGAACGGGACAAGTGGTTCCATCATCTCGAGGGACCTGGAAAATTCGTGCACTTGCCGGCCAGCCAGGATTTGCATGTGGGGGCTGCAGGGGAGCCTGAAGCACCCAACCTGGGGGAGTCCTTCTCGCCCCCTCTCACCCTGTGCTCCCCGGCACCGCTATGGTCAAGGGAACTTGGGAGCTTCCTCTGTCCCAGGGCTGGGTGTGACCCGTTGGCAGCACCGAGCGTTCCCAGCCCGGGAAGGTTCCCACACTGGGGAGGAGCGTCAACCTCTTGCATTTAAACCTCCTCGAGGCAGATAGCTGTTTGGGGCGATTTCTGTTCTGCAGAGTCCGCTGGGTTTGAAAATAGAAGTATTTGCCTACCTCGGCACACACCCACCCTGTCCCCAAAAGGGCGGGGATGGAGTGGGTGTCGTGTGACTGGGCTGTCATCTGGCGTTCAGTGAGGTGCACATGCCGGGCCTTGGGTCCTGGAGCAGAGGAGTCAGGGCTCAGCCAGCCAGGGGTCTGGGGGGCCGTGGGGTGGGGTGCAGGCCCAGAGAGGCCACCAGCGACCCCGAATCTGAGTGTGGGTGTGAACAGACTGGGGCCCGAGTGTACCTGCCACCAGGACTTCCCCAGCCCCTTGCTTGGCAGAGGCTCCACCTGCGTCGAGGCGAGGGGCCGAGGCAGACACGTCAGAAGGGGCTCGGGGGCTCGGGAGCTCGGGCTGCGGCCCCGGGTGCAGCCTCCCTGCTTTTCTGACAGTATGAGCATGTCCCCTAGTCTTTCATCTCTGCCGCTCAAAGCACTGAGTCAGCGCCCCCTCACCCCGCCATTGCTAACGGCAGCGGTGCGTGCAGGCAACAGGGACCTGGCCCCAAACAGAGAGCGGGAGGAGCCCCCCACCCGGACCCGACTCTCCGAGGTGCCCTCCCTGATGTGGGAGCCCCTGCGCATCTCACTTCCTCCCCTCCACGGGGGCTCTTTCGCATCCCTCCACCCCAGCGCGTGCGCGACCCCTAAGCAGCTGGCAGACCCGCGCACGGTGTTCTCTGGAGACTTTGTTAAATGTGGGCATGGCGCCTCCCTGCCCTTCGCAGAGGTGGCGTTCTGGGGACGTTGCTGCTCTCTGCGGGGAGGAACAAAGGCCGGGCTCCCCCTGCCCGGCTTGTGCGTAGATGGCATCTCCCCTCGGAGAGTCCCTTGCAGGGGATGGGGCCAGCGCCCACAGGCGCTCAAGCAGATTGAATCAAAGGTGCCCATCAAAGAACAAATGCAGCCTTTCCAGAAAAGCAGAACTGGGACACCTGGGCGTCAGTTTTATTTTTGTTGTGAAGACTCACTTGTGATTTGTAGATTCATTTACAAATCATGTACCCCACCCTACACACACACACACACACGCGCGCGCGCACACACGCACACCCTCTTTTTTGCTGCAGAGCTAACGTAACCCCAGGCAGGCTTAATGTAAATGTCATGAGTCTTTTGCGGTAACCTCTAGAAAATTGTCATTTCTCACTTCAAATGATATTTGTCTTCTGGGGACCCAAAAAGTGTGGCTACTTTTCTCTCCTTTTTCTCCTTTTTCTCCTTTTTCTTGTAACGGTGGAATGAGACCACGGCCCCCAGGCTGGTCAGCCCTGACCACCCCACACGCCTCCAGAGGCTGAAAACACGACCAGCCATAGGTGGATCACAGTAAATATTTGTTCGGCTTTTCTCAACAATTCAGAACCAAACCTCATCCTGTTCCCTTCAATGCATTAAGCAGGTTTTCTTAAAATTTGGTAAATATTTTTAGTGGAAAATCTCAACGCTGCGATCCGCGGGGACCTCAGATTTTTATCTCCCGGGGCCGTGCTACTTGGCGCAGCTTTGATCTGCCGCAGTGAGAGCGCGGGGTGGCGTCTGCAGGACTCCCGGCTTGCAAGCGCCCTGCGTGGTCCTGCGCAGCACGTTTTTAGACGTTCGCTCTCCTCGCCCACCTCCGACGGGAGCCGGAGGAAGACGTTGAAACGCGCTGGGGAAAAGCGGTCTTTTCAGTACAAGTCCCCGAGTGATTGTGAATTTTAAAGCTTGTACTCTGGGCACCCTGGCGTCTCCCCCTCTCCCCTCTCCCCCCAGCTAAGCTGTTTTTGCCAGCGGAGCGGGAAGCAAGGGCACAAGTCAGTGGCGTTGGATGAGCTTTGCCCAAGTGGTGCCCCCTCCCGGGCAGCAGCTCTCTGTGCACCGTGACTCTCAGAAGCCAGTTGTGTGGCCGCTCTGAGTTGTGCAGGATGAGTGACAGTTGTGTGAGCATCTGAGTTGTGCAGGATGAGTGACAGTTGTGTGGCCGTTCTGTTTTGGAATAGACGGCAGTTGTGTGAACATCCCGTGTTGCGTGGACAATGGCTGAGGTGAGCAGCTGCCCTGACCACAAACCTTTTGGTTTTTTGTTTTGTTTATTTTGTGTTTGTCGATCATCTCCAGTCCTGCATTTTCCAAGCACAGCACTGAGCTGTATACACAGAACCCTGCAGGGGTCTGATTGGATCCGACACACACACACACACTCTCTCTCTCTCTCATTGTGTTTTTGATGTCTTTATTAATTAGATTAAGACCCTACATCACCTGAAACATCTTTCTTCCTAAGTAGTGAACTTAAACCAAGAGAATTTCCTTTCTTCCAGGTTTTCCAAGGTGTTCACCATTTTTAGGGGTTTCGGGGTATGTATTTGTATTCCGTTGTTTTGTCCCCACCCCAGCTCTCGGGGACCCTTCAGGCAGAGGTTTTCCTACAAAGCGAGATGGAAAAGGCAGAACCTAGACCTTCACTGGCCAACGTGTGTCCAGAGCCCGGCCCGGGTCCCAGGTGCCAGGTGCACTCGTGGCCCTGAAAAGCTTGAGAAATAGGAGAATTAAAGAAATTTCTACTAGGGTGGAGCTGGCCACTGAGTTTTTTTTTTAACAGCACACACTGTGGTAAACCATTCGGTTCATATTGTTTTTGCCAAAGTCAGTCCTGTGTGTGGTTTCGGTACACCGCTTGGGTAACTGTTGAAACTGCTGTGGTTTGAAAATAAGTTCTATTTTGCCTTTTCTTCAATCTTGCGTTCCTCGTGCCCCTGTTAATGAAGACTTGCCGTGGGTGTCGCGTGAACACCCGGGGGGTCTTTAACTCCATCCATATTTATTCTCTGCCTTCTGCTGTGCCGCGGGGCCAGGCGGCTCCCGCCACCGAGACCCGGGAACGATGGCACCAACCGTGTGTGGCCATCATGCTGGCTAGTTTTTAATACCAATTTTTTTTGTTGTTTTTTAACAAATGATTTCTGACCCCTTCTCCGACGCACACCTCCCTAAAGATCCCGGAGTTGGGACAGAGCACGAAGCCCCGGCTCCGGCTGCGTTGTCGTGCGTTTGTTTCAGGGCTCAGAGGCGTCTTAAAGTCACTTTGTCACGTTCAAGATAAGCTATACTTCAGAAAATCGGAAAAACGATTAAGGAGTTAGCAGAAGTGGTTACATAAAAGCAGGAACTAGACCCAGTGTGTTTTAAAAGTACAGTTGCTAAAAATAAATCGATACGCAAAAGTGGGAAGTTTGGGCCAAGGGCAGCACCCCCCTGCAGGGGGGGCTCCGGCCTCTTTGCACAGAGTCTCTGATCAGCAGGGTCTAGAGCCGGACAGGGGACTCAGCGACCTTGAACGTGTCGGGTCCGATACTGCCTCTGGGTCAAAGTGCAAACACAGACACCTGAGAAAAAACCGTTTTTTTTCCCCCTCTGAAAACAAGAGGTGAGCAGTTGCTGTGCCCTGGTTTCATATTAACATTGTCATGATTTCTAAATAACAATGGTTTCGGCAACAGAGCTAAGCCGGGCTCAGGCAGTTCTTGGTGTGAACGGAGCTTTTCATCTCGTCAGTAATCTCTTTGCTCGTCAGAAACCTCAGCTCGAAATTGTAGCGGGCTGGATTCTTCAACCGCCCCTCCCAAAAAACAATTTTTTTTTTAATCCCCCAAACCGAGGGAGGAAGATCTTCTTCTCTGAAAAGAAGAAGAAAAACAGCTCAGAAATGACGAATTTATTTGAACCTCTGCACCACGGTGGTCACTGTTGGGGGCCTGGCTGGGGTCAGCCTCCTCTCACCCCCCTGCCCAGACAGTCGCAGGTCTGCTCCAGGTGGTCAGACCCCGCAGGAGGTCCCCGGGCTGCACCACGTCCTGGGACTTTCAGCCCGTCCCCTGCAAGTGCTCAGTTTCCTCTGCTAGAATTTTGTCATTAGATCCACATCATCTAAGTATTTGGGAGACACTCGGCCCAAGCACCAGCAGCCAGTATTGTTCTTTCCTGCAGACAAGGGAGGCCTGGTGCTTTTATTCCCTCCTGGTTCCCCAGAGGTGTCACCTAAAGGACCCTGGGGACCCGTGAAGTGTTTGGGCAGCACCTGGCTCAGGAGGACCCGCAGAAGGCTGCTGCACACGGAGCCCCAGGCTGGCCGGCACCAGGGACACCGGGCAGTATTGGCTGGCACCTGCGCTGTGCTGGGCCCAGCCCTTACGGAGCTGGCCCTTCCATGTGCCAGAGGACAGAGCCGCTCGGGTCCCTGGGGGAGAGGGGGGCTTCCAGGTGAAGGGAGAGGCCGTGCAGGGGCAGGGAGCGGTGTGAGAGACCGGCTGCAGCCAGTCCCTTCCCCACGCAAACCCAGCGGGGTACAGGACGTGCCTTCTGCCAGGGCACCCCTGCCCGTGCACACACCTGCTCCCGGTCAGCCACACCCTCTTCTCGGCCTTGCGTGACTCCGCCGGGCAGCCAGGCATCTTTAATGGCTGACAGCGACTCCCGCAACTCCAAGTTCAAGATGCGGGCAGGGGTGGTTCCCCTGAGCCCTCCCTCCTCGCGTGGTCGTGTGTGTGTGTGTGTGTGTGTGTGTGTG